>PVJO010004755.1:0-106111 GCA_004026905.1 Hystrix cristata
ATATAAATGAAATTTTAATATAGTTGTAATAACAGAAAATATTTTATAACATGCTTTTAAAATTTAATGTGTTATCATAAATATTTTCCCTAATTGTTCTGTCACACATAATTTTTGATGGCTATTTTGAGAAAACTAACGTGTTATGCATAATAGTATGTCATACATGGGCACCTCCTATTCTTGGTGATTTTGCTTTAATGCAATTGTAAACACCCCAGCTTTTTTTTTTCTTTTAAAAATATTTCCTTAAGATAATTATTCTTGAGAGAATAAAAAAGTCTGTTCCAGTGGCGTAAAAGTTTTTGTAGATGCTTAAAACACATTGCCAATGTGATTTCCAAAAGGTCTGTGGCCCTTTCTGTAAGTTGGCATCTTTTAAATTCTCAGGGCTTTTCTTTCAGGCCAGCAGTAGAGTGTAATGTTGTGTTAGTCAGCTTTCCCAGCACTGGGACAAAATATCTGACACCTGCAACTTAAAGGAGAGATTTATTTTGGCTCATTGTTTTATTGGGTTCAGTCCATGGTCAGCTGGCTTTAAGGCAAAAACAACATGGTAGAAAGCCCTGGTGGAGGAAGTCTGCTCACACCATGGTGGCCAGGAAGCAGAGAGAGAAGGGGAGGAGCTGGGGACAGGAATACACCCTCTTTACAGGTCATGGCCCCACGACCTGCCCCTTCTGATGAGGCCCTACCTGTGAATGTGAGACTTCCGGGAGACATTTTAGATCTATACTCATAATATATGTGTTCCTGTTGACCTTCGGATGTAGTTCTAGCTTAGCGCTCTGAAACTTGGCTCAGTTGCCAGTTCATCTGTTACTACTGGGAGCCTCAGAGCCTGGTTCCTTCCCTAGCATCAACTGCAGCCTGGAAAGGTGTGGCCTGCCCTTTAGAACCGGAGTCATTCACATTTTCCCGTCCCATGGGCTTCCTGTGGCATCCCATCAGCCTTCATATAGGGTGGAGAATGGGACGGGGGGGCCTAGAATTTAAACAATTGAAAACCCTTAGAGTGAATTATTAAAATCTAAGCCAGCACCTGTTGGCTTCCTGTGCTGCCTTGGAATCTGTTCTATGATAGTAGTCTCTAACAAAACATTTGTGAATAAGAAATAAATTCCAAGTATCTTCCCCCCGTCTCTTGCCAAGCTCCAACCAGGAAATAGCATCTCAATTACTTCAGTTAGACTTTATTGATACTGACCTTCTCTAGCGCTTGGACCTTTTCAGGTTCGGCTCACACGGTTTCTATTTTTACTCTAGCCTAAACTGTGGTCATATGGATAGCAAAATAAATACTGGAATATCGTAGCTTGGGAGGGGAGAGGCAGCAATGCTTGTAATAACATAGCTCCAAACCTCTTGCTTCCCTATGTTTGATATTCCAAAAAACGAAAAAAGCACAACATGGACCACATCTGTAAGTAATGAACATTTTCCTTTTGTGTGTCATGCATATTCAACATAATCCCACTCGAGGTCTAAGGCAAGCACAGGATACATTGCTCAATATACATTGCTTTGTAGATTCCTATTTCTGTTGCCAAGAAATTTAATTCAACACAAAGGTTGCCTTCCTTGTGTCTCTGGATCAGGAATCTGAACCCATTGCTACAAACAGAAGTACAAATTGTCAGTGTGTTTTGCTTATGTCTTTGTTTTTTCCCCTGTGGTGGTTGTTTTCCTTGTTGCAGAGGAGAAAGACTGTTGTTTGTTTAGTATAAACAATAAATCAGTTACTTCAGGAAGGGTGTTTTAATTTGACTGCTTCATTTTTACACTGCTGAAGATGGAACCTAGGGCCTCACACCAGTTAGGGAAATCCTCTACCTCTGAGCCACAGCCCCAGCCCTTGACGACCATTTAAAGAGAAAATTTTAATTTAATTAATTTAAATTTTACAATGTCACAGTTTTCAAAATACAGAAGTTACAAGAAGAAACCAAATAAAATTTCTCTCCAGATGGAGTATTTTGCTTTTAAGTAGTTGTCTCTGTAATTACTCTAGGTTACAAAGCATGAGATGTACCAAGAATTTGAGTGTGAAGTTTAATTCTATCCATCTGATTTATTCTGTTAAGGATTCTCTAACATGAGACCGTGGCTTGGGGAGATTGAGGATCTTGGACCGCAGGGTTTATAGAATGATGCACCAGTGACGGGGCCACCACCAGATGAGCTTATTCCCTGGCACTGTGTGTTGTCGGGTCGGCTTATTGTTACCAAGTTCTAGGTTAAGAACGGAGAGGGGCAAGGCATCCTGTTTTGTGTGTGGTAACGCTCGGGGGTGGGGGAAAGTTCGTCATTCAGTTAAATAGCATATAGGATCTTTCTGGATCATTGGATCCGAGATGCTATTATAAATTCACCCAACAACTTACTCATTGAGCCAGGTAACGTTTTGTAGAATCAATAAACAAACACTGTAAGAAGAAAAAAAGAGTTTTGTGTTGTACCTTGAGATAACCAGCATACTACAACAAGGTACTTCTCTGCAAATGCTATCGATTAAATTAAATCATACATAGGAGTTTAGATAAGCAGCCAGATAATCCTCTGACAGGATGATTTTTTGAGGGGAAAGGGGTAAGCTAATATGATGATTATTGCACTGAACATTTTCTGAAAGAGAGATTTTATTTGAGCTTTGTTGGATTAGGAAATCTAATGACTTTGAACCAAACAGTTTTTTTTAAAACATAGAGGGAAAGGCCCACAGTTTAGTACTCTACACTAATTTATTGTTACTTTTGGGAACAGTTTGCCTAGCACTGTGCCTGGTGCACTGGGAGCGTTCTTCATGAGTTGGAGTTTCTTCCAAACGTGTGCTTACCTTTGGGGCAGGCCTCTCACTCTATAGGGTTGAATTCCAGTTTGCCTTTATGCAAAAGGACCAGGTAAGAAAATGTTGATTTATTTTCTCACAGATGTGGGGTGACCAGGTTACTACTTCCTTAAAGGCCTGGTTATTTTTTTACACAAAATGGCTTCAAGCTTGGATGCAGCTGATCGGGAACCTCTGAATTTGGCTGTTTGTCGAGCCTTTCCTGCATGGAAGAGTGCGGGTGCCAAAGACAACAGAGCCACTCTTGTGTATGGGGGCTTCTTCGGGGAGCACCCCTTCTAGGTAGAGAGATAGGACACCCTCTCTGAGATCCAGTGTCTGCGGTAAATTCCAAATGAATAGCTCAGATTTCAAGGGCTAGAAATAATTACAGCAGGAATTCTGTCATCTCCCAGGCCTTGGTTTGTTTCAAAAGCTGCATGGAACTAGTAGGATTTCTCCAGAGATGCCTATAATGGGACATTTTTACAACCAGCCCGGAAGTCCTTAGGCCTTGCACATCACATCCAATCCAAGCAGGAGTCTACTTTCATGTAGCCTCCTGCCCTACCCCCAGAATTGGGTTTATTTTTCATTATAATATGAAAGCATACATACTTTAAAGTCATTTCCTACTTCTGGAAGGTATGTTCAAGTGTTTCTTAAGAGACTTTATTTAGCTTTCTGCATAATTAATGCTTATAAAAGATACTTGAACAATTCTGAACTAAATGTCTGTCTTAAGAGGTTTTCTTTTTTTCCCCCAGCACTGTTGACTGAACCCAGAGCCTTCCCACCCTGGCTCATTATTGCAGTTCTTCTCAGGGCCTTTGGTATTATGATGTGTGAATTAAATAAAGGGGAGAAAGTCATCATCAGTGGCAGGCATGACATGCTAAGAGAGGCTTTCCACGCCTGAGCTGTGTGGCCTCCGGCCAGCTCAACTCCTGGTTTGCAGTGGAGATTGTTGATGATTAGATGAACTGGTGCTTATAAAACACTTAATGCGAAATGCCCAGCACATCATAAACACTTAGACCTTAGCTGCAGCTAATCCCTTTGAACCTGAGGTCGAATGGTCTGATGTCATTCTTGTTGTGCAATTTTCCAGTACAGCAGAAAGAGCCCAGAATTAGGTGTGAAGAGCTTTGAGCTTCAGTTTGGCCACCAACAAGATCAGATGATTTTGAGTTACTTTGCCACTGTGATTGTCTCGTTCTTCATTTTTGAAACAGAGATTATCTGGGTACCTAGAATGTCCAATCAAGCCCTGAAATTATGTGTTTCTTTGGGCTGTAGCTAAGCCGGAATGATTGGCAAGTTTAGCTTCAGGACGGATATGTCATCTCTAAATGACTATGTGGGAGAGAAGCATGTTTAGCTATTATTATTTCCTTTATGATGAGTGTTAGCTAGTAATAAAGTAGTCTAAGTCACCTATGGAAAGATAAGCCAAAGTTATAGTCTGCTTGGTACTTTGTAATCACTACAAAAGGTAATATATATTTGAGTCCTAATCAAGGCTGGCTATTCCTTTATCCTGAAAGTCAGTGGCATTATTTGGTGTTTGTTTTCTCTGATGTGGTATAGAAATGCCACATGGGTGTTTTGTTTTTACATCGAAAAGCTAATTTTCTGCCATTTTGAGTGGGGGGGTCATAGTGTGGTCCAGGCCCAGTATGATGAGGGTGCTAAAGTTGGGGCCAGAGCAGGAGGGGTGGAGTTAGACAGTCTTGCCTTCCTTCTAGGCACTGGTGGGGATCCTCCCAGGAACGTGGCCTGTCAAGGCCCTGTGGCGCATTTTTCCCCTGGCTGAAAGTGATGAACATGGCCATCTCTGTCTGCAGTGGATTCTCCTCTGTGGAACCTCGTTGCTTTCCAGGGCTTCCCTCTGCTCTCCTGTGTTTATGTCTTGCATCAGCCAAGGGAGAAAGGCCTGAAAGACTAGCTTTGTTTTTTTTCCAGCTTGTACTCTGAACCCTGTTAGCCAACCGAACTGGCACCACCTCACAGCTGTGGTCAGTCCCAAATTAAACAACTCTGTTAGGAAGGCCTGTTGCCAGCCCACAATCTTGTGCCTTTGTGCATTCCCTTTCAGTTGCTTTTGTCCTTCCAGTTGCTTTTGTCCTGTTGAGCGAGTGTGTACGGGGTATATACTGTCCCCTGGTTTTCTGTACAGTGAGACCGGCACATTTGGCTGGCGGAATAGTTCTGAGTCACCTCTTTTCATGGCCTTGAAGAGATGCACACTGAATTGTTCCAAGGAACGTTGGTGCAAATTTAGTTTCTTTCTTTAAGCAAAATCCTTATCAGTACAGAGTGTAGAGTCTTCATAGAAGGAGTTTGTCTTGTTTGCAGAAAGTTTTGTGTTTTGTTTTATTTTGTTTGGTTTTTTGGGGAGACAGTAGAGGTATTCTTTGAGTGTTACCTGTTAGAAAGTGCAAAGGGCCTTCTCACTATTAAATTGGACTGTGTAGAAGATACTGGAAGTTCTTGGTGCTCTGGATTCACAGTAGGAGATAGCTTCTTTAGTTTGATGTCACATTTATTTACACCACACTGGTTGACGGGCAAACAGTATTCTTCCTGCCCTCCAAGACATGAATCATCCTGTCAGCCCTGGGACCACCCCAGCACCCCGCATGGACTACCCTGCTTCTCTCATCCCTCCCTGACCTCCACCCCCGGCCCCACAGAAGTACAGGCCTCATAGTTACCTCATAAGAAGCCAGCTTGCCTGTGAGGCTGCCCAGTAGTATGGTTGATGTGTGAGGTGGCTTAGATTCTCTGGGAGACATTTTTGGCCTGACTGCTGGGTAGTGTGACAGATGTGTTAATCCAGACAACTGGATCATCTAATGAATAGAAATTTAATTTACACGTAAGGATTAAGTCTCTTAATGTTAACCTTTGTCATATCAGATTTCCTTGACAGCGCCAAGAGGAAAGTGAGAATCATCCGATGTTAAGGAAAGAGAAACCAGTTTCAAAAGTGTAAAGTGAATCTTTTTCTTCCTTTAAGAGTATGGGTTACTTAAATAAATACTGTGCAAGGTTGAGAAAGGTGGAGGGTAGGGGAGGCAGGTGATTTCCCAGGTTTAAAATTGAGATATTTTAACTGTAGGAATCTTCGAGGTCTTGGGAGATGGGTCAACTCTGAAACCTGAGTCAAAGGTTAGTTAAGCCAGTTTGGTTTAAGTAATATCAGTTGACAAATATTTATTGAGTACCCATGCACTTTGAGAGGGACAGAGTAAGTCCACACAGGTTGTTCAAAACTTCCATCGACAAATTGTTCTCAATGAAGGGCAAGACAAATACATGTGAAGCAATCAAAAATAATGGGGAGAATGTGTGTCTTAAATTATTCATGTGCTACAAAATCTGAAATAGGAGAGTTTATAACTAGGGGACATAAAAGTACTGGAAAAGTGAAGTAGTATTTGACAGTGTTGAAAAGAAGGTTCTCTGGTGGAGTTAATGGATCAGCTTTGATAAAAGCAAGACTGACAGTAAATTTTAGGTGGGAGCAGAATGATTCAATCCAGTCATTGTTTACTGAGCTTCTGCCACATCCAGGTGCAATGATTGGACTGGAGGGGGCATTAAGCTAGAGATGAATAAGATACCATTGTACTTCTGTTTCTACACATTGGTTCCCACACCTCACTTGGATACCCAAATCTGTGGATGCTCAAGACCCTTATGTAACATGTCATAGTATTTTCATGTGACCTACACACGTCCTCCTAAGTCATCTTTGGATTACTTATAATACCTAATACAGTGTAAATGCTATGTGAGTAGTCGTTACACTGTATTGCTTAGGGAGTGATGACAAGAAAAAAAAATCACATGTTCAATGCAGACTTAATTTAAAAATATGTTGTTGGCCCACAGTTTGAATGCACAGGTGTGAAACCCAAAGACATAGATGAGGAGGGCTGGTGTACAGTCCTCTCTCTCCAGGGAGCTGAGCTGAGTTGTTGTAAGAGCCACGGAACCTCGGGGCTCCAGGTACGGTTTGCAAGCTTTAGGAATTATGGTCTGCAATGACGTAACCTTGGAAACTGGCATCATGCGGGACAGCCTCAGTGTGTGTGGCAGAAAGGTTCCAGCATGCTCTTGACTCAGGGCGCTGCCCCCTCAATGCTTGGGCTGCTGGAACAGGGGTCTTTAAGGGTTCGGTCCGCAGACGAGGCTGGCATAATCACTGAAACAAAGTGCTTCCCATACTTTTCTATCCTTTGGCACCACAGCCTGTGGGGAAGGTGAGCTCAGATTTACAAGGCTCCGGCTTCTGGAGCCCGCTGCTGAAACTTGAGAGAAGAAAGCGCTGCTGTTCCTTCCCACGGCTGGGCCTGTCTGTCTTCCCAGGAAGGCTCAGCCACAGCAACTACTGAAACTCGGTTTTATTTTAAGTGGGAATCTCATGACAAACCAACACAAGCAAGGGAAACATTTTTTATAATTCCTGTTAGGAACAAACATCCAATTTGATCTTTAAAAATAGGACGATAATGACTGCTGCCTGTTTCCAAACACCAACTGTGCTTAGAAGCTGCCAGTCTGAGATGCCGCTGGTAAAATATCAATTTACTGAAACCATTTAAAAAAAATTCTACCTCCGCTCAAATTCATGCAAGTTACTCCTTTGGCAGGATTAGGTTGATTTTAATACTGCTCTCTTGCTGACAAGCTAAGAAGCGGTGGAACTGGTGTACTTAGTTACTGATCCTTCTCATATTGAGCCTGTGATTTGCTATTACCAAGTGCCAGTAATTTTTTTTTAAAGTTCTTGTGGGTTTATCTGCATTTGTCATTAAGGCTCTGCGAAGCCAGTGAGCCCTAGAAGTGGCCTGGCATGAGCTCCTGGTCTTGGCAGGTGAGCCCCACAGGCACCAGTCCGTGTGGGGCGCCCTGCCTGGCGTTGCCATGGATCTTGCTGTGGCAGAGAGCTCTGGACTGCCTGGGCGACGGGGGCGCTCTCATCTGTCGTGATAAAGCTGAGCATGGCCGGGTCTGTGAGCATTTGGTGTGCTGTGGTGGGTGATTCTTTAGCCCGAGCGCCATAATACTTTTGTATACATCCCCAAGAAAGTCTTGTGCAATTTGGGTCTTTCTGTGGCTGTTGCAGAAAGGAACCTCATTTGTGACACAAGTACTGCCTGAGATGTCTGGTAACTAGCACTGGGACAGCTGAAACTCAGACAGATTTAGTGGAGTGGAACAAAATAAGCTCAAAGTGCTCCGGTCTCTGCGCTGTCTTCATTCAACTGCATTAGGCAGAGCAGGGTTCCCTCCAGGGCGTTAGTCTGGGGTTGGCCTTGATTTAACCCAGGTGGTCTGGATGTCCTGAGTCAGAGGGCGGCTAGAGAAGTGGATTCAGAGGAGCAGAGGAGGGGAGGTCTGGTCGCTGCAGTGTAAACCTGAACGGGAAGACCAACAAACACGTTTCTTCGTGTCTCACCATCCTGAATCCCTTGTCTTTCCTCAGAGAGCAGAGCTGACATCTGATAAAGACATGTACCTTGACAACAGCTCCATTGAAGATGCATCGGGAGTGTACCCTATTGATGACGATGACTATGCTTCTGCCTCCGGCTCGGGTAAGGCTGGCCCCTTCTGAACACGGGAGGCCGTAATCTGTGCACGGACATGCAGGCCGTATTCCAGGAGACAGGCAGGATGGGTGTCAGTTAACAGCCTGTTCTTTTGGTGTCTAAGTGCCTGGGTACAAATTATAACTCTCTGCCACTTAAGCCGTGAGACCTTGAGAAGTTCATTAACATTGCTGAGTCTCATGTTCCTCATTTATAAAATAGAAGGTTAGCCTTACAGCAGATCTGTTGTGAGGACTAAACGAGTGGGCGTATTAACTTTAACTTCTGTTGAGACTTTCAGAGCAATGCCATGGAAACCACTCTTAAAGGAATCTCTCAAACACAAGTTTCATAAAACTTCTCCCCCTGTGTTAAAGATTACAGATGAGACCAAGAAGCTATATACTTTCTTATTCCTGGTGTATTGCTTAAAAGTAGGAGGAAAAATGTAACAGTCAAGTAAAAGCAGGGCAGGGTGATATCCTCATCTTCCTTGGGTTGTTAATTATCTATTGTCTCTGTAATGCCATATAACAACCCACCCCAAACTTCAGTGGCTTAGAGCAACAGGCATTCATTCATCCACCATACGGTTGTACAGATGGGCAGTGGACACCTGCTCCTTGGCTAGGTGTGCAGCGTGACTGCAATGGCTGGGCTTTGTCCTGTCTCTGTGGCAGCTGAGCAGACTTGGCTGTGGTCCGCACTGTCTGTCATTTGCGGCTGTCCAGACATTTGTTTGCAGAGGCAGACACCTGAGATCCCAAGGTGCAGGGCCTGCTGCGGCCCGTGCTCAGAACTTAGCACAGCATAGCTTCTACCAGCTCAAAGCAAGAGAGAACACCAGTCCAGACGCCACCTCTTAGTGGAAGGAGCTATGGTCAGTCACTTGGCAGAGGATGTGAGGCCAAGGAGGAGTAAAGGAGTCTGGGCAATATCCAGTCTACTTTACCTGATAAATGTTTCACCTGTGCCAAAAATGGCCCCCAAGAAACTGAGACTAGAGGAGCTTGTGTTTAATTAATGGGCTGTTCAGGAATTTGTGGTCAGCAGCGTATAAGAAAAGTCTTATCCAGATCTTTCTTCTTCAGGGTTTTTAGTGTAGATTCAAAAGATGGTAAAAGTTTTACTGAATGTAGATATGTGACAGGCAGATTGGTCCAGAACAAATTAAAATCCATTGTGCCTTTGGTAGAGATCCGGTCATATATGAGAATATTTTAAGTTGGGAAATGGCAAGCCTGAGAAAGACAAGAGAGGTGGTAGGTGACCTAGTAATAATGAGCTTACAATGCAATTCTGTTGTAAAAATAGCCCAACTTATTCTTGGGAGTGTGATATAGATCACACACACAGAATGAGTGTGAAAAGAGTTGTTCTCTATAGCCCACAACTCTATTAATATCTTCCACTCATGGCACTTTTTTTTAAGTGCTCAAAAGTGCTTTGTAACTGTCGTTTTCAAAATGTCCCAGGAGATAATAATCAAGGATGCTCTTTGCCCCCATTTCACAGATCTCAGGATCAGAGTTGTTAAGGATCTATAGCGGTAGTGTAAGTCATTTTACTCACTCCTACCAAGATTTACTTTATGTTTAAAGAAAGCAGGTGTGCCATCCTGCTCACGTGCCCTCTGGGTGCATCCTGGTGAAAGGAGTTATTTGAAATCCCCACCCCACTCACCTCATAGATCAAGATGAGGCTTAAATGTGGCTTAGATTGCTTCATCCACAGCCCTAGCTTTGGCAAATGCTTGCTGGGAAAAGGTGGAAAACCACCGTTCTTTTTTGGAAAGCATCTCGCGCTCTGCCTGTGGGTATTGCTTTTCAGTATTAAGAGAGTAGTACTTGTGACTAAGCTTTGTGACGCACTTAACTCTGTGTCTCCAATCTGTACAACATCCCTGTAAGGTTAGAATCTATTATTATTTCCATTTTTCTTAGGAGGAAATCTAAGGCACAGAGTGATGAAGGAACTTGCCTCAGGCCACACTGTCAGAAAGTAATGGAGCTGGCACAGGGACCGTGGAGTGGGGCTTAAGAGTGTGTTCTCTTTCAGGCCTTAGCTGTTTTGCCTCCCTATGTCATCACACCTCACCCCAGAAGAAAGCAGTCTTTCACTAGCGATGCCCAGTCCCATCTGGGAACGTAGGACTCCCCAGAGTTTTGGCCCGTGTGCCATCTAGTCTAACTCTAGTCCAGCTATTTAGTAGAAAAGCAAATGGCCTGGACGGGAAGGTCTGAAGATCCGGAGGGTGCTTCCCAGACAAAGAGAGGGGCCTGTGTTACATATGTGGACTCAGAATGGGCATTAGCCAACACGAGACCATTCATAGACATTTGCTATGTGTCATATACAGTGCCATGTTCCCAGAATGCAGACAAGAAAGACTTGGTTCCCATCCCTAAGAGACCAAGAGTCTAACAAGAGAAATGCAGAAATGAGAAATAATAATTGTAACACCATATGATGGGTGACGGGAGATAGGGAAATGCTTTCTGACAAAAATTCAAGAGGTAAATAACAGATTTTTGGTTATAGACAGTAGATTGAGCAGAATGCCTTCTAGGACTCACCCAAACTGACTCTAAATGAATTGGGCATAAACTCACAAGGACAAGCAAAGACTGTAAAAGACACAAAAGCCATCGAGTTTTGAAAGCTGGGAAACAGGTGGGCTTATAGTAACAGCTTTGGCAGACCTGAGATGCCCAGCTCCGCCAGTCACAGGGAGAATGGAGATGTACCCTAGTCAACACGACAGCATGCCCTGGGGGCATTAATGCCTCTGGTGGCCCTAAAGAAAGGTGAGGATGGTACTGAATCCAGGATGACCTCTTCAAAGTCTGCTCCAGAAGCAAGTAGACCTCCTAAGAGCAAAGAGACTCATGTTCCCCAAGAGGAAAATGGAGGCTTATTATCTGGAGTAAGACATAGGGTCTTTGGGCTTACGTGAAGCAAGAGAATAAATCCTTAGATTAAGAGTTGTTTCATGCTGTGATACATCCCCGCTTGTCTTGTCCCAGTCAGTTCCCAGAACGCTCACTAGCTGTCCTTGGTCCTCTCTCACCCACCCCTGCCATACCCTGGGAGGGGACTGGGAGGTTCCTTCTGGGATACTAGACCAACTCAAAAGCAGCAGTGCAAAAATGGCGGCATTGAGAGCTCCGTTGTAACTGGCAATGCCCACATGGGACAGACCTTTCCTGTGTGCTGAGAGCTTCTAGCTAGCTTTTCCCTGTTTACATATGAAAAGACCACTGAAGCACCCCAGGCATTTACTGTATTTTCTGTGTTTTTTGGCTGGTGCTAGGGATCGAACTCATGGCCTTGTGCTGACTAGGCAGTTGCTCTACCACTTGAGCTAAATCCCCAACTTCCCAGGCATTTATGAGAACCTTGTAGCATGAAAGACAGAAGCTTCCCCTAACCTCCACATTGTGGGAGGGCAGGAACTCACAGCAAGAAGAGAATTTAAAGAGTCAAAGAGGAGAATATAAAATCTGAGTAGATTTATAGCAACTAAAGGTTGAATTAGTAATCACAAACATTTCATCATAAAAGGCCCAAGACAAAAGACGAAATGACTTGGGTGCTGAATTTTACCATATTTTTAAAGAATTAACGTTAATTCTTCCCAACTTCTTCTAAGTAATAAGAGGAGGACTGTCTATATATTGGCAGGGCTGGAGATTGAATCCATGGCCTTTATACTGAGCTACATCCCCACCCTGTGTAGAATTTTGGAGACAGGGTTCACTAAGCAGTATCTTAGTCACTTTTCTTGTCCCTGGGACAAAATACCTTATACACCCAGAATTTAGAGGAGGGAGGTTTGTTTTGGCTCATAGTTTTTAGAGGATTTAGTCCATAGCTGGCTGTCTCTAAGGCAGGAAGGATATAGCAGTGGAAGGATCTGGTATCTGGTAGAGGAAGCTGCTTATGTCATGGTGGCCAGGAAGCAGATGGAGAAGGGAGAAGCCAGAGAAGGACATACGCTCTTCCAGGTCACACTTCCAGCAAACTGCCTCCAACCTCCTAACAGAAAGTCAGCATTGTGAACACATCAGTGAATTAATCTACTGCAGAGGAGACTTAGAATAGCCAGAAAAGTAAGGGAAATCCAGGAAGTTGGAGAAGCCCAAAGAAACAGGGTATATCAAAGATATGGCAGTTGGCAGTGTCCAGTGGTACTAAGAGTGCCTTAGTTAGCTTTCTCTTACTGAAACAAAATACCGGAGTTAATCATTTTGAAAAGAGGAAATATTTATTTTGGATCATTATTTTGGAGGATTCAGTCCATAGTTGGTTTGCTCCTTACTTTTGGGTCTGTAGTAAACTAGCACGCCATGATGGGAATCTGTGCAGAGGTGGCCAGGAAGTGGAAGAGAGACTGAAAGGGGCCAGGGTCCCAATATTCCCTTCGAGTACATGCCTGCAATGACTGGACTTCAACTAGGCCTCACCTCTTAAAGGTTTCATCACCTCTCAACTGCACCATGAGCTTTGGAACTTTGGAGGGCACTCATGCAAACCATACCCCTTGGAAAAATGGCGTTGGATATGGCAACATGGAGGACGGTGGTGACCTTAACAGAAAGTATTGATAGTGTGATGGTGGGGAAGATCTGCCTGGAAGGAATGGAGCACAGCGTAGAGAGGATGATGAGGACAGGAGCCAGGATATCCACACCACCCTTGAAAAAGTTGGCTCTAACAAGGGCAGAGAGGGCAGGAGCTCAGCAGGAGATAAGGAGCTAGTTGTGGGAGAGTTTTTGTTCTTTGTGTTTTGTTTTATGTTTTTAAAACAGGAAAAGGATATTCAGTGTAGACAGGAAAAAATTTCAGGCAGAAGAGATTAAACATGCAAGGTGAAGATATTATGGAAAAAAATTGCTAAGGCACCCGCAGAGCCCTTTTAAAATTGCTTCATAACAGTGAAGGCTGCAGGGAGGTTTGTACTCTAAATTCTTGCAGACTGGTAATATGAAGGACCATGGTTTGTCAGTATCAACCTCGGACAGTACTGCCTGATGATGTAAAACTCCATGTCATGATTTGCATGCCAGCTCATCTCTGCATAATCTCCAGGGGCTGATGAGGACATCGAGAGTCCAGAGCTGACAACGTCTCGATCACTGCTTCCAAAGATACCGTTCACTAGTGTTGCTCCCAAAGTGGAAACCACGACACTGAAGACACACAAGATGCCTGCTCAGACGAAGGTGTGTTTGGTTTTGCTTTATGATTACATTATTGTAAATGCTCCTTTTTTTTTTTTTCTCTGACTGTACGGGACAGACCTTTTAAGCAGCCCTATGTCAAATTATATAAGGACAACTGGTCTCTTCTTATATTGTAAATGGCTCTTTTTACTCTAGGATCATTCATCTCAACTACTACTTTTATCACCCAGGCCAAATTTATGTATGAATATTTTTCACATGGCACTGCTTCTTAAGGAACTTCTTAAGCCCAGTTAAGAAACAAAACCTTGTTTATTTGGCTTTAACCAAGAAAAAAATTTTCATTTCATGGAGAATATTATGAATTAAGACCACTGTGAAATTTACATATGCTGCAGCAGGTTATGGAATGAGACTCCAGGAATGAAATGGTCTGAGTCTCCATGCCTCTGCAGCCCCACCATCAATGGTATGTAAACTTGGACCTTTTTCCGTGATGATGCTGAAGCTGAGTACATTTTTATTTATCCTTTTTGAGAGCTGGCATCTTAAGAATGAGACTGCTGGCTTTAGAACAAACAAAGTTACTAGTTAATGAAAACTATGAACTCATGATTCTGGCATTATTAGCATTATATTGTACTTAGTTGACCATCCACTAATAGGAAAACTATTTAAGTTGGAAAGTGCATATTAAAAGTTTGGAGAAGGCCTCAGGTTTCAAACCCTAGATCCAGTCAAATTTCTTGGGTCATTAAGAGAATTAAATGTGAGTGTGTGTAGCATAGCACCTAGACTAAGTAAACATTTGGGAAGTGTTGATTGAATTTGGTGGAGCAGAAAGGACCAAGCCAATCTTCCAGATGAGCATGTGTAGTAGTAGCTGCAGTGGTGGACTTTGCAGGTACTTCAGGGGTAGCATGGTGCTTAAAAACACAAGCACCTCGAATTGGGGCTTATCCCTCTGTTAATTAGAAATAGGATGTTGCCAAGCTTTCACAACAGACAGGCTATGGAAAGGCTGTTTCATAAAAGTAGTGACATGTTTCCTCTGGAGTAAGAAGCACCCTGTGCAGGCAGGAGCACAAGTGGGCTTTCCTGCCTTCACCAGACTACTCTTCGTCCCCTGTTGTCCTAGTACATGTGACCAGAATGGGGAAGAGCATAGCTGGGTGGCTTTCTGCAGATGTGGAGCAACCAAAGTTCGGCCCTCTCTGGATTAATATGCTCTCTGTAGGCTTAGCAAGGGTCAGTTGCTAGTACTGGCAGACTGACTTCAGCAGCTAGGCCTTCAGCAGCCAGCTCCGTGAGGATTGAGGCAGACGTACCTAGCAGGTTCTGGCTTCTGCATGGTAACTACTCCCTCATTCTCTAAGTTGAGTGAGTACAAGAAGGGGGAGAAGAAGAAATGAAAAGTAGGTACGATTGATGGTAAGACAGCTGAACATCTCAGAGTAGGTATTCATTATTCGCTGTGGCTGGGGAAAGATGTTTGGCCTTTAGCACATTTGTACTTGGCTTCTTCCCAAGTCTGTGACCATAAAGCCTCACTAACTTGAGACAAGAAATTCTGCTGGGTCATTTTTGGCTTTCATTGGTAGAATTGTATCCTGTCTAATTTGACATAGATTTCTGATCTGTTGGCAAAACATGGATTGAAATTGACATTTTTGACTTGAATAAATCATTTCATCAGATTGAAATAAACAATGTAGATGTTTGGCAGAAAGTCTAGGGATTTAGAGTTCCCAGAACATTTTAAATATATTTATATTCTTAATATTATTTATATTCAATGTAACAATAAAAATTCACCCAATCATGGAAAATGTATGCAATGTGTCAGATGCTCATCTAGCCACTGATAGTGGCAATATTGATCATGAATAACGATAATAATAGTGATTTAGTCTTCTATTTTGTGATTACATGGTGCAGCTAAATTAAACATTGCTCCTAGAATACCATTCATCCAGATTTTGCTTTCAAATGGGTCTCACGGTGGCATTAATGTTATTGTTACAGATATTGTATCTAGTTTGTTATAAATTTATGTGGCTAAAAAGTAAAAAGAGCAGTTATTTGTTTATGTAGAGAATCACTTGTAAACTTCTGCTCTATTCCATTTCCATGGCATCCAAATAGCCAAGTGTGGATGTGACAGATCTTTAATTGGCTTCATTTAATTATCTCAGCTGCCTTTCTCATAATTTCATTTTGCACATATATGCAAGAGTTATAGCAATTAGATTAGTTCTATACTGTGTGGAATGATTTCTTCTTCAAGCCTGCAGTTCTACACAATAAAACTGTTAAACCTGAAAAAAAGAGTGAGCAGCTGGGGATTCAGCTCAAGTGGTAGAGCACTTGTCTAGCAGGCACAAGGCCCTGAGTTCGATCCCCAGCACCCCCCAAAAAAAGAATGGATGTACATTCCATCCAGGGCAACTTGGGGCTGATAAACTATGTCTCTAAGTGCACATGGCTTCACTTCTGTGGAGACCTTCTATCCTCACACACTCAGATCCTGAAGTGCATACTTTATTTTTGGCCTCCTACTGCACCTGAAGCTTGGTCAGAGAGAACTGAACAAGTGAACTCTGCTAAATGACTTTAGGAACACGGAAAGCCTATGTGATTTATCATTATAACGGGATGAAGATGGTGTGGATTAAACTTGGTGTCTAATATTGTAGTAGCTACTATATCCATCTCATTTCCCACCAGAGCTTATTTAATTCTCTCCGAGACACAAATCTATCTACTTGCATTTTCTCCTCTCCTACCTAACCTCTAGTAGCAAAACAGGACTGTTGAGCGACGAAAGGGTCCTAGATTAGGACTCAGATACTCCATTCTCTGATTGGTTGAGGTATTTGTCTTTTGTACCATATAACCAGTTAATGATAGGTTTTCCATCAGAAGAAAATGGAGAAAACTCAGGTCAAATACTGTCAGTGAGCTTTCTTCAGTTTTACTTTGGTACAGGAAGGCCTGGGAGAATCATTCCTATTGTATTCTATTCTAGCAATACAGAAAACGGTGAAATTTGGGTTCATGTTGAGCAACAGTGAGCTAATAAATTTCTTTGGGGCCTCTGCATTTTGTAAGTCATGGCAGGTTAAGGTTTAGGCAGTAGAGGTTTTCTTGTGGTTTGGAAAGGAAGGATGGTCACTGTATCACACTTCATCACATACCATCTTTGGAGGAAGCCTGGTGTGTTCTGATCCTGAGACAGAGGCCTACTGATCTTACATATAATGACGTTCAAGTAGGCCTTGTTTAGCTGTCCTTCCTAGAAATGAGAGTGACTTTAAGGCAGCCCAACAGAGTGAGGTCTCTTTTTAGGTACTTTGACCCTGTAGATTTAAGTAGCAGACTACCATTTTGGATGAATCCCAGCCCTTAGAAAGTAATCTTTTGACCATGCCATGCATGTTAGAGTCTATAAAGTCCCAATGAAGATGATTGGTGCTTGTAGGAAGAATAGTAGAGTTAAAAAAGATTTATTGTCTACCGTCTTTATAACCCAGTGGAATTGACAATGTTTTTAATCAGTAGTGCTGGCCAATAGGAATTTCATCCTGATATAGAACAGACAATTCATTTGAACTAAATTTCTCTAAACCAGGGGTTCTTGGACTGTAGGATCATCCAGGAAACTTTAAACAACAATAAAAGTCAGGGCCAGTTTCCCCACCCCAGACTAATTGAAACAGAATCTGTAGTCATAGGCCTGTTTTTATGGTGCTTTTCAGGTAATACAGATTTCAGTGTAACCTTGAGTGATTCACATGAGACGCCCTGCGATGGCGCTGAATTTTAGAAATGCAGCAGGATTTCTGTGTGAAGTGGCCAAGTATCAAGTGTTCTGGGATTTCGGGGGGGGCAGATGATCAGAGAGAGTTTCATTAAGGACAAATGGACAGCAAACAAAGTGAGAAAAATCTAGATTTGGGACAGGACAACTGTTAAGACCAAAGAGTGGGTGTTAATAATGAATTTTATTATTCATTATAATAAAGAGGCGTGGAGATGGCCTCTCAGGGTTTTCCGAGGTGTTAAGAGGTTGGCTGGAGAAGACTGGAAACTGCCCAAGAGGTACAGTTCTGAGGATGCTGGGGAACTTAAATGGGTTGTGCTACAGACCTGCACAGAGGGATGGAAATGGGAATCTAAGGAAGGAACTTAATTTGAGAGAGTGAGACACAAACTGACGAGACTGTGGATAGGAAAATGCAAGATGAAAGGTGCTAAAATACAGAATACTTCAGTTCATGAGTGTTTCTGTTTCCAAACATTTCAGTTCAGAAACAAAAACACTAGGCAAAATTTTGCTTCTGTTTGCAAACTCATCAGGTGACAAACCCAAGCACAGCTGTCTTCCCCACACAAACACAACCACAGCCATCTTCTCCCAAAGTCGTAAAACAAATTAAGTTTGTAAACTGAAGTACTACTGTAATAAGTTATGATATGGTACCATTAGTGGAAATAGAAGAGAGGGCTGATCTGGTTTGGCAGTAAATTACTTTTTTAGACTTGACAAGTAGACTTTAAGGTGATGCAGGTCAAGTGTTGATGTCCTGTAGGCTGACTGGAAATGAGGCAGTGAGAGTTAGTACTGTATCCTTATTTCCAGCCCTGTGGAGTGTCCTTCCTTAGATGAGGAAACTGAGGTCTAGAGAATTAGAGTGACTTGGTTGGAGTCCCACAAGGACTCACTACTTGCAGAACCCAGCCATCTGAAGACATGGGCCTTATTCACCGAGATAAACATCATGCAAAATATTATTCTACTTATTTCCTAAACTTATTGTTAAAAAAGAAAGAACTTTGGAATATACTCATCTATTATTTATACCTTCCAGCACATTTTAAAAAATTAGTATAATGCTTTTGTTTTTTTCTCACACTAGTCACCTGAAGAAATTGATAAAGGGGAAGTTCACCTCTCTGACACAGAAAAGAAAATGAACCCAGCTGAAGAGAATAAAAACGTGTATACTGAGAAACACTCAGACAATCTGTTTAAACGCACAGAAGTCTTAGCAGGTGAGTAGCTGGATGGTGATCAGGTGGGAGGGGGCTTCAGTGGGCCTGGTTTGTCTTAAGTGGCATTCACAGCGTAGCAAATCTTGCTAAATATCTCCTTCCTACTGGAAGCAGTCTTGAGAGCCCTTCATCCCAGTGTGAGAAGCAAGAGGGTAGCTTTGTCTTTATTTTCTGCTAGCTCCTTCAGTCTAGCCCGTAGCTAGCCACTGACTAGAGACCAAAGATATGGGGTAGCCTGGAAAAGTAAAGACCAGAATTGATCCAGAACAGCTGGGCTTGAGGGACTGGCACAGTGTAAAGATCAGCCTTGCTCCAAGTCATCCCTGATTTCAAAACAAACAAGAGGAAAAGGTCTTTGTGGGGAGGGAAGTTGATACAAATACTGCCCAAAGTGTTAAGAATGTTGTCTCTCATTGTAATTTTTTTGATGAAGTACAGGGTACAGTTTGAGCTTCCCTGATCTGAGTGTCTAAAATGCTCCAAAATCCAAGATATTTTTGGAGGGGAGAGGCAGTACGGGGCATTGAACCCAGTGCCCCATACATGCCATGCAACTCATCAGTAAACATCATCCCCACCAGTTTTTATTTTATAGTTTGACATAGGATCTCCCTAAATTGCCCCAAATGGCCTGGATGTTTCAGTCCTCCTGCGCCAGCCTCCTGAGTAGCAGAGATGACAGACATGTGCCACTGAAACTAGCTCAGAATGTTTTCAATGCCAACGTGGTGCCACAGTGGAAAATTCCACAACTGACCTTACATGATGGGTTGCAGTCAAAATGCAGGCACACAACAAACTTTAATTAAAAATACTGTATACAAGATTTCCTTCAGGCTTTGTGTATAAGGAGTTAAGAAACATAAACAAATTTCCATTTTAGACATGGGTCCCATCCCCAAGATACCTCATTATGTATATGCAGATATTCCAAACTCCAAAAATGTCCATACTCCAAAGTACTTCTGGTCCCAAGCACTTTGGCTGAGGGATTCTCAGCCTATATCAACATCTGATTCAAAGAGGAAGATTTAAGAACAACTAATCCTCAAAAGTGATAGTCTCAAATTCAAGACCAGAAAGACATTTGCATACTTTTCTTCATATTTACTGTAAAAAAAAAAATTTTAGCCAATTATATCCTGTTTTGTGTTTTCATGGAATTAAAACACAATAAAAGCAATTAGATTAGAATATGAAATTTGAGTACCGAAAAGACAAAAGCATTTGAAGTATGGAATAAGCTGGATTTTTTTATTGAGGCTTCTGGGTGATATTAATACTAGTCAAAGGAAGTATTATTGTACCTTCCAGAGGAATATCAGATTTGCATAATTACCTCTATTGAATCCAGCTGTTTTTTTTTTAATTGGGTTTTCAAATTAAGCCTTCTATAAAAGTGTAAATAGATTGTGTTTGACAAAGCTAATTTCTGCCACCCTTGAATTCCGCCTTACGTAATCTTCCTTTTGTTGTGTTTCAGCTGTCATTGCCGGCGGCGTTATTGGCTTCCTCTTTGCGATTTTCCTCATTCTGCTGCTGGTGTACCGCATGAGAAAGAAGGATGAGGGCAGCTATGACCTGGGGGAGCGCAAACCATCCAGTGCTGCTTACCAGAAGGCACCTACTAAGGAGTTTTACGCATAAAACTCCCACTTAGTGTCTCTATTTATGAGATCACTGAACTTTTCAAAATAAAGCTTTTGCATAGAATAATGAAGATCTTTGTTTTTTGTTTTTCTCATTAAAGCGCCATCCTGGCACTTTAATGATAAAATCCCATTGTATTTAAAACTTTTCATGTATTTCTTTAGAAAGACATCAAATTAAAATTTAACATCTGCAGTGTTCTGTGAATAGCAGTGGCAAAATATTACGTTATAAAAACCCTTGATGTTCATGGAATTGGTTTAAACTTTTTATGAGAAAACACGATTGTTTTTGTCCTGTGGTTCAGAGATGAAAGCCGTGTCATCTGTGTCAGCATGTCTCAGATGGATCATACCAAGTTGGTCTTACTTTGTTAATTTATCTGTTGTCCCCTCTTTTCTGCCCTCTCTTTTTGTCCCCTTCAAAACCAAACTGAACCCCATGCCTTTTTGTAGCTGTCAATGGTGCAATTTGTCTCTGGATGATTCAGATAATGGTAATTTAGTGTATATGTGATTTTCAGATATGTAAACTTTAACCTCCACTTTGTGTAAATTTTTAAATGTCCGACTATCCATTTTACACTTGCTTTATTTTTCATTACCTGTAACTTCAGGCAGATTTATAACAGCAAATTTATGTGTAAAATTGGATTATTACTACAAAATGTTTAGTCCTATCTATCTAGTCGGATCTTCTTTTGAGAGGATTTGATGTGAGTTACTGACAAGCCTCAGCACACCCAAAGACGCTAACAGTATTTTGAAAAGTTGCTGCAGATTCCTTTGGCCACTGTATTTGTTAATTTCTTGCAATTTGAAGGTACGAGGAGAGATTTAAAGACAAAAATCAGTTTTCGTTTTTAAAAATGCATTTAAGTTGTAAACATCTTTTTAAGCCTTTGAAGTGCCTATGATTCTATGTAACTCGTCGCAGACTGGTGTTAATGAGTATATATAACAGTTTAAAAAAAAGTTGGTATTTTATAAGCACAGACAATTCTAATGGTAACTTTTGTAGTCTTATGAATAGACATAAATTGTAATTTGGGAACAAAAACTACTGAATAAATCATGTGGCCTAATATTGAAAATGTCACTGTTATAAATTTTGTACATTTTCGATCAAATGTACATCTTCACTTTGCTAGCAACCATCTGCTCTCAAGAATGCCGTGGGTTTGATTCTGAGTGTTCCGTAGTGTCTGTAAATCAAGACCAAAGAGCCCGTCAGTGGGGCTGTTTATTACAGAATTGGCCAGAGGAAACTTGAGTACGTTGTCCTCTGTGTCTTGGTAGAGACATTGGAAGGTTGCCAGGGAATTTCGAAGTTTGCAACCTTATAGGATAGCTGATGGCAGTACTGAAACAGATACCTGCTTTTGAAGATAACTTTTAAGATTATAAATTCCAGAGAACTGAAGGGGGGCTTTCTGGAAGTAGCTGTCGCAGGCCTGGTCCTATAAATTGATTTACCTTTCAAAGTGTGCTGTGTGTGTTGAAATGAGGGCCTTGCTGCTTTGGATCAAAATAGCTGGAAAGAGTGATGTCAGAGGAGATGAGGCTACCCTGGCTGGGTGCTTACTGTACTGAACATTTCCTTTTTTATATGTTATTAATTTTGTTTTAGACTGTGAGCCATGGAAGTGGGAAGAAGACAGTGAAAACAGCAACTTTTTCAACATAAATGCTTTTAAGAAAGTTAGACTGCTTCATACAGAAACATTCCCTGGAATTGCCACTTAACTCACTTTTAAAGAAAAGTTTTAAAGCAACACTGAAGCAGTGTTTACTTAAATCCTTAATGGCCTTAATTGTCAGATGTCCTACCCCATCACTTACAGACTCAATTCACTTTATTTAGAATAATGAGAAGGAACTGATAGGCCCTTCTAATACCGCACAACAGCCGTTATTACAGAGGTTGAGAATGTAGTGGGTTTACCTCTCTCTGACTGTGCTAAAGCAGAGTGAAATTCTATTCCTAGAACAACTTGCTTGGAATATCTGTGCCAGGAAAAGAAATTTTCTGGCAAATATTTTGTCACTGCTGTAAAGCAAAATATTTGTTAAAGTGCCAAAATAAAGTCTGTCATGCCGAAAGTAAATCATTGTATAGACTGACATCCAGTTTTCTTCAACTGTACGTTTTCCGCTTAGTTTATTTCTCTTTGAGTTTTTAAGATGCAGTAAATACTACTCTAAAGAATGTTAGTAGTCATTACTGAGTTCAGGAAAATTTTGGTAAGATATAAATATTAAAACGAATGTGAAAATTTACTGTTTCTTTAACCACATGTAAATTATTTCCCTTGTGTAAAGATGGCTTTGTGTAGAGAGACTTGGCGTATTCAAACTGTCCCATTTTTAGCACATGGGGGGAAATGGCATAAGTGCATATTTTAAAAAAATTTTTTTTCTCAAGTTTTAGCTGCAGGTGTGTAGGGCCTGAACTTCAGCATTAGGAATTGGTTAATATGACTGAATTTAGATGGAACAAGATTATAGAAACTGACTTTAGTTAATGTCAGCAGTTGGTCATTTCACATCCAGTTTTCAGTGATTCGATAATTTGGTAATGCACTTTTTTTAATGTTAGATGAGATGCGCTTGACTGTTGAGGATGGAAGCTAAATAAGTAGGGCACAATTACCTTAACTCAGATGGCCCTCAAGAAGCCTGTATGTCCTACCAAGGATGCTGGTTCCTACAAGAATAGGCACAAGAATAATTTAGTTTTTAGGCGCTTCTTTTCTGCAATATTTTCGACATTTTGAAAGTTCAAGGAAAAAATTTTAAGTGAGGAACAAAAATACAAAACCTAAAACTCACATGTTTAACTTAATGAGCAGGATCTTCTTTATATTCTTATTCCCATTATATAATGAGGTAGTAGAAGTATATTTTAAAATGTAGTAGGTTAAGAAGGGCAGCGACTTCAAACAACAGTCTCTAAAATGAGGTTCTGAGTTAGCCCCAAGCAGGCAACAGCGAGACCCTGAGGGATTTCTAATTAAAAGGCATCAAACCAGACACCCAAGTGGAGTTGTCTGCATTGAGAAGAGGGGAAGGCGCTTTCCAGTGCTAATATTTTATGACAATTGTGTAATTTGAGACTTGGACCAAAATGAATTTTGTCCTCCTGTCTCTTAACTCTGGGTGACTTTTTAGGATTCTAAAGTTTCATTTCTTTTAGTTTCGCTGCCACATATGGTCTTCAGCTGGGTCTTTTCTGACCAAGGAATCCTGGGCAGCTTTGAGAGCAGCTTGGTTTCCTGTGATTAGCTAGAAGGGTGTAACTCAAGGCACCAACCCAGCCCACAAATAGCAGAGTGAATGTTTCGATTTAAGGCTTGTATATCCTGAGCATAAAATTTGTTCATTCCAGTTTCATTGTCAAAGTAGTGTTCAAGTAACAAATGTTCATATATACAAACCACCAGAAGTTCAATCAACAGATATTTGCTTACTGAATGCACAGCACATTTGAAAAAGTAGATGTGTAATGATGAATTATGTGGGCAGACCCAGCTTCCACGGAGCGCCATAGGGGGAGGGTGCATAGCAGAAACAAGTGAAACTAGTAAGTGGAGATCATCAATTGGTGGGAATTTCCACAGGAACATAATACAGGCTGTAGAACTGAAGGACTAACAGTAGGGTTAGATATGCTGCCGTAAAATGCTGTCTCAGCAACTTCAGAATTGTGTTCTGAATAATTTCATCCTCACTATGGGGCTCAGCCTTTTGGAGTGGCCATTATCTGGACACCGCTGGTTACTAAGGTAGGAGAGAACGGGCTGAAGCACATGAGGGCTTTTAAAGCTTCTTCCCAACAGAGACATGTCACTACCACTTGCATTTCATTTGCCAGAGCAAGTCATACGGCCACACCTGAGGTCCAGGGATCTGAGAAAGGCGACCCTGTTTTGTGGCCGTAGGAGAGATGTGAGCAGCCATCGTGAAAACTCGGCCTGGTCAGGAAAGCTTCTGGGGTCAGGCTTGGGTGATCAGCTGGTCGGGCTGAAGTCAAGACAAGCCCTTCGGGCTGTGGGATGGCCCTAAGGAGGGAATGAACTTGGGGTGGGGGCACAGGGAGAAGACCGGCAGCTGGCAGGAAGGGGACGGTGATAGTAGACATGGAAGAGGAGGGCTGAGCAGAGGTACAGGGGCCTTCTGATTGGTCTTGCCTCTTCCACATTCGTTCCCTTGTATTTCATTACCCACAGGAAGCTCAGCGGATCCCGTTAAGATCTAAATTAGTTTCACTCCCTTCAGTTGTTACTCCAGACAGAAAAAAGCCCCTGTTAGTTAGCCTTGCTCTCAGGGTCTATGGAGAACCACCCCTTGGATGTGCACCCCAAGGAGACACTGGGGGTGGTGAGGTCAGCAGGCCATTCTGGTCACCTGGGGAGACAGTAGTGGCCTGGCCTAAGTGGTTGGCATGGAGATGGACAGGACGATCAAGGAGCTGTTCTGAGAGGCAGGGCCAGCCAGGCCTGCTGAAAGTCTGGAAGGAATAAGGAATAAAGAATCAAAAGTGATAGACACTGGCTGAGCAGTGAGCAAATCATCGGAAAGGTGTTGGCCGGGGATGAACCAAGAGTTGCTTTCGGGCCATGTTAATTTAGGACTATTAGACAATCAAGGCATGGTGTCAGGAAAATGAATAAAGTGAAAGGGCCTAGAGGCCAAGAAGTCTATGTTGGAAATACTAATTTAGTATAAGTGTAGGACGAATGCCTGTCATTTGCCTATTGGACTCATTATTTCTATCTTCCCTACTCTGCTCTGTATGAACTGGGGGAAGGCAGGAAGTAGGGAGAGTGGATGCACAAGGTTGACCCATGCAAACTATATTCCCAAGCTTTCTTGCCAGCGGGCCTCTGGGAAGATTTGGTCAATGGAAGGCATTGGCAGACTGCAGTCAAGAAGAGGGGAAAAGCCAGAGTATACTTTCCCTTCTCTCTGCAGTGAGCATCATCTCTAGCTTTTCCTTCTTTCTCTCTCTTTCTTTCTTTCTTTCTTTCTTTCTTTCTTTCTTTCTTCTTTCTCTTTTTTTCTTTTTGTACTACTAGGAGTTGAACCCATGGCCATTGCACTGAGCTACATCCTCAGTCAAATTTTTAAATTTAAATTTTTTTTTTTTTTTTTTTGATTCAAGGCCTTGCTAAGTCGCGCACACTGGGGTCAAACTTGTGTCCTCCCTGCCTCAGCCTTGCAGCAACTTTTCTGTGATTTGAATTCCCACCAGGCAGGCCTTCCTCCATGGAGCCGGCTCCCATAACTCCTAAACTCTCCTAACCCTGCTCCCTCCCCACCAAACACATTGTCTCCCTAGCCCAGAGACAGTTCCAGCTTGCTGTTGTTCTCTGGATAGTCCGGCCAGTTTACCCGCACAGCTTTTCCAACATCTTTGAAACTGACTACAGTGTTAAATTTTCTACTGTGTTACCCAGCAGGGGTTCTGTTTTCCTTCCTGGACCCCCAACTGATGACACAGGAGTGAACAGCATGTAGATAGTACTAAGAGCCATGAGGATGAGATTATTTGGAGAGGTAAGTAGCTTGTGAAGGAGGAGGGCCTTGGATCTACAAAGTCTATCTTTTTAGGTACACCAGTATCAGATCCACTTGTTAGCCCTGCATTGCCATTTTGGGTTATACTTAGCAGAGAACACAATCTTTAATTGCAAGGTGGGGAAATCCTCCTAAACACACCTTAAAAAGCACGTTTCTGAGCACATTAATACATATGTTACAGTATCTATTTCTATCTGGCCATTTATAACAAAATATGAACTGTCTTTAAATTAGAACGAAGTAATTGGGCTGAGAAGTAGTTAGGAAATACCTCTTATCACCTGTATTTAATATGCAAATAGTATCAGCAAACAAAACAATAAGCAGCTCTCCCACTCGGAACATGGTCCTGGAGTCATTGAAAGCAAAATTTCTGCTTCCTTAATTATATTCTGGTTAGGTAAATACCAAAGGAGGCTTGTAATTCGTTTTGTGAGACCAACTGCAGGGCAAAGCAGTGAAGATGACAAAATATAGATGCCTTGGCTCTGTATCAGGCCCAAAACTTGGAGGTTGTGAAAAGCTTTCTAATAATCCCACATCTTAGTTCTTTATTTTACTTTTTAGTTATCTGTTACTCTTTCTCACTTAGCTTACTTTTTCACATGTAAAATAAAGATGCTGCCCACCACATTGGCTTGTGGGAACACAATGAGGCAATGAGGTGATACACTGAACCCCAGCGGTGGAGCTGGTATCTGGTCATCCTCAATAAAAGATGATTTATTCATTCCTCTGCCAAATGCTTCCTGGGCATTAGGGATGGTTCTAGGCTCCAGGAAGAGACAGACAACAAACAAATACACAATGAAATTCAGTAAGAAGGTGACACTGGAACAGAGTGGAAGATGGTGAGGGATTGTGCCGTGATGGATGGGGGAGAGGAGCTCCATGGTGTGGGGGATTTGGGGAGCATAGCGGGCAGAAGGAACAGTGAGATTCATGGCCTCTAGTGTGGCTGTGACCAGGAGTGAGTATACTAGAGAGTACCATGGTGAGTAGCCTGCAGAGTATCCATAGGTCAGAGCATGTGTGTACAGCCCTGTACTGTGGCATTGGCTTTGGAGAGCCCTGCAGGATTTTGAGCCAGGGAGGGCAGATCAGCTTAAAACAGGCTCTCAGACCTCAACAGGTAGTAGAATCACCAAAAGGACCTGTTACAACATAGTTATCTGGGCTCTGCCCTTGGAGGTCCTGATTCAGCAGGTGAGTGGGACCTGAGGATTTACACTTCCAGCTAAATTCTTCAGGTGTGGTTTCTGCTACTGGTCCAAAGACAGCACGTTGTGAACCACCGCTTCGCAGGGTTTGCTTTGATTCTGGTGTTGAGAATGACTGATCTGGGGTGGTGGATGTGTGCAAAAACAAAGCAGGGAGCCTAGTGATGCTACTACAGTCTACAACAGAGAGGCAATGATGGTGGGTGGAAGTGATCAGATGCTGCAGAACCAGGGTACCTTCCGAGTCTGGGGATGCAGGGAATGGTTTGTCGACCTTACATTCTAATACCCAGTAGCACATTTCCACTCTTTATGGCCAGTCTATTTTTGAAGGTGTAGCCAGCAAGAGGTAGAGCCATCTCTTCTTCCAGATGGCCACAAGTTTCAGAATCTTCCCTCCTCAGGATATCAGGAAACATTGTCATTCATTCCAACTGACTCACCCCTTTCTCTCCATTGCTGTAAACTTCAACACATACCATGCTCTGGCTCTGTGTCATGTATGGTACCCACCTTTCCCTTCAGTTCTAAGGGTGGAGTGGTGTCCCCACCACCACCCTTAGTCCCGCTTTCCACTCTGAGTTGCCCATGGGCAATCGTGGTCTGAAAATGTTAAATGGAAAATCCCAGAAATGAGTAAGTCATAGGTCTTAAATAACTTCTTAAAGAGTTTATCATAATTGTTTTATTTTATTGTTTGTTGTTGTTTATCTCTTAGTGTGCTCAATTTATAAATTAAACTGTGTCCTAGGTACGTATGTATGTATAGGGAAAAACCAGTGTATACAGGGTTTGATACTATCCATGGCTTCAGGCATTGGCTGGGAGTCTGAGAATGTATTCCCTACGGAAAAGAATGGACCTAGGTCAGGGCTAATCCCTTTTGCTACCACCCTTCAGCCTCCACTACCATCCTGTCCCCAGCACCTGGCCTGTCCCTAGCACTGCACACAACATCAGGTCTCAGTTACTAGACTCTTAACTGATTCCTCTGTGCAGTTTGGTAGGAACTCATATGTCTGGGACCTGCAGTCAGGCAAAATAAAACAGTCTATATCACATCAAATCTAAACAAAATTCTAGTAAGTAGGTGTCCAGAGATATTTGTTAAAAACTTGGGTTTCAATTTCACCTACTTAAAACACAGAAAGTACACTGATGGATTGATGATTTCCTTCCAAATACACTTTAGCATTTTGCAGATAAATATTTAGCATTTATACAGGGAGCTTATTAGTGTTTTCTTCCTTTGTTCTTTCAATATTTCCGTTATTGTGCCGCATAATCACCATGCTGGATCCAGGCTGTCCCCAAGATCAAAAACTACCCTTTTTATGACCCCCTCTCCCGTTTATGTGAAGGAGGCTGGGCTGTAAATGTGGTATGAAAAAAATTCTTATATGCCATCTTGATTGCTAACATCTGTTCACATTTCCATTCATAAGTTTAAAATTCAGGCTTCTGCAGCCATCTGTTTTCCCCCAATGATTTGAAAAGAAGAAAAGCTTAAGGCAGATGTGCAGGTGGGAGAACTCCGGCCTGGCTCGGTAGACTTTGGTGAGTTTGTACTGTGCTTTTCCCCCTCCCTAGCAGGGTAGGCAGGACTTGTCTTCCTTCATGGTGGGAATCTCAATTCCTTAGTCTCAGTGCTACTAGCAGAAGATTAAGAAATGGCCATTTCCTCCTTACTCCTCTCCTCCCCCTTCTCCCCTCTCCTCCCCTCTCCCTTCCTAACCCCTTTCTTCTGGAATCCTTTTGCTGTCTTGCTTAGAGGACCTGTTAATCTCAGCAGACCCCAGTGAACTAGAACCCACTTCTTGCCTACATCATGGGCAGTTTTCCAGCTTACTGAGTGGCTGGGCCTCTCATTGGGAATTTCTCCACGGATGACTTTGGCATGGTTAGTGGATATGATTTGGCAGCTGCAGGACCCAGATGCCAAGCTAGGCAATGGCCCTTTTCTATTTTCTCTTGGCGATGTCATCTACGTCTAAGGGACCAGACTTCTTCTAAAGCTGCTTGGCTTTGTTCCAACAGTGCTGCTGTAGCAACTGTGAATGCCTTCGAAAGCTGACATGACATTCTCGGGGCCTGCAGGCTCCAGGACTCTCTCAAAGGCAATCTCCCTTGGACTCCCTTTGAACTTCAACTAATGTTTTTTTCTTTTAGTATACACTGAGAAACAAGTCCTCAGCAAACCACAAACCAAGTCTATTTGTCACTATGATATGCCCTCTGAAAACCTCAGCAGTGTGGGGGGAGGGACCATCCACCCCAAGCCTTACTTTAACAGTCCAGCACGTAAGCTGGTGGTTTGTGGGATCGTCTTGCTGGGTTATGCGTGCTCATCTTCATTCTGCTCTGCCACTACTTTTATATATAACTCGTGACTGGTGCGCTGGGCTTCACTATGTGACCTAGAATGAGTCATTTAACCATTCTCAGCCCAACTTCTTGAAATTCCCCTGGAATAGATGTTGATACCGCCTTTAGGCTTGCTTGCTATGGTTTGAATGTGTTCCCCCGTAAGTTCATGCATCAGCAGCTGAATCTCCAAATTCATATGTTAATGGTATTGGGAGGAGGAGCCTTTGGGAGATAATTAGAATTAGATGAGGTCATGAGGGTGGGGCCCTATGCTGGCATTAGTGTCTTTATAAGAAGAGAGACCCAAGCCAACATATGCTTGCTCTGTTGTGCCATGTTACACCCTCTGCCATGTTATGTAGAAAGAAGGCTGTCACCAGAAGCTGGCACGATGCTTTTGGACTTCCCATGTCTAGAACTGTGAGATAAATAAACTGTATAATTTATGAAGTCCGTGGTTTTTGGTTACAGCAACAGCAAACGGACTAAGACATTGCTAGTGAGTGGATCACTGGGGTGATATTTATGCTCTGAGGAAGAGTATGGCAGGCAATGCTGACATAGCAATACTGGACTTCTAAATTACCTATGCCTCTGAACAGCTGCTGCCACTCCTTCAGAGTTGCCTCAGCTACTGATTGCATCAGGCCCTCCCACCCTGTCACTCAAGCCACATCTCACTTCCTGGAATCCCTGCCCTGTCCCCTTCCTCCACTCTCCCTACTTCTTAGTGCTCAAAGTGGAGAGGTACACAGAGACAAGGTCACAAGCCTTAACTTACAATTCCTGGTCAGAGTTTCAACGTTTCTGGTGCAGAAATGGTGGATGCCTGGTTTTCAGGCATCTTTTTCCACTTCTGTTACGGCAGACTTTGTTAACTGATTCTCATTTAGATCCTGCTAAGGCCAGTCTGAGAATTATCCTGTCAGGGCTTGATGTCACCTCAAGGAATTGATTGGAGTTGGGTTGGAAGATGAAACTTATCAATGTCAGCCTAGAGGTGTGCTATTCTTGAGGCCACAGTTGTTCTGAATCAGCCAAGCTCTGAGTTAAATGGGCTTGGTCTATTTAAATTGGTTAGCCTGAAGAACTAAAGCTGATTTGTGATACTGTTCTTAGGGGAGATGCATTTAGAACTTGAAATATTAACTTACAAGAGGGTTTGAAAACAATCAGTACATACATTAGAATTTACCTGTGCTTGGTTATGTGACGGTAAGACTGCAACCTGGTTTGATGTTGAGAATGTGGGCTCTCTGGTTCTAATCTTAGCTCTCATATTGGCTGTGTAGCTATAGATAGGCTAACTAACCTCTTTGTGACTCACTTCCTTCATCTATAAAATGGACAGGGTCATAGTATTATCCTCCTCATAGGATTATTAAGATAACTAAAAATTTATTATTTGTAAAGCACTTAGTACAGTACCTGGCATACAGAAATTATATATAAGAATCCATGAATTAAAAGAAATACCAAGTTCCAAATTGGTACTCAGTGGCTGTATCTGTTTCCTTCATTCTCTTCGTGAAACTATAAACAGAGATGATCATTGATTTGTATAAGGGATATTCAGGTGCTATCTATTAATCACCTATTTCACACTTTATAGGTATATTAACTCATTTCATCTTCCCAATAACTTTTTGAGGCAGAGTATGTAGTCCTCATTTTACAGATGAAATAACGGCAGTCCCCTTTTACAGGTGCGATAAATTTACCAATGCAGCCATACAAACCCCTTAGGCACCACACCTGCTGTGGAGTCTGTAACCCTATGCCGGGGCCAGGAGATGCTTCAAAGTCTCTGCCAGGTGTCTTCAGTAACACTGACTTGTCCCAGTTGCTAAAAAATGTGTGTTACTAAAGGTTGTGTTTCTGACCTCAGTGACCCTTTTTTCTCTGATTCTGTTACTTAAATTTTACTCTAAAAATGATGTTTTACTGATACTAAAATGAGCTGGTGGCAAAGTGCTTTGCCTTGTGTTGTGTGAGGCCCTGTATAGGGGCGGGTGTAATATGAAAATATTCCCACCAGTCAGCGAGTGCCAGTACCAAGGTTACTATTTATCATTCTGGAACATTGTTTGCATTTCTCCTTCTTCTCCTACAAAACAAAATCACATGATGCATACTTCTATTATCTGCCTTTTTTAAAGTCAGTGATCTCTATTTTCCCATTTCAATATATTTCACCTTATCTGATAATAAACTGTAAATACATTACGCAATTGTCTCCAAAACATGCTTTATCATTGGTTTATGCAAACTTAATTCCCATCCAGAACCACATTTGCGTCTACTTGTATGTCCCATAAGCCTCTTTTAATCATCCCTTTTTTCGTGACAGATTTGTTGAAGAGACTGTATCAGTTGTCCTGCATCCTTTCCTTCTATCCTTTCCTCCCATTGTTCTTTCCCTCCCTTCCTCCCTCTATCCTTCCTTCCTCTCTTCTTTCCCTCCCTTTCTCCCTCCTTCTTTCCTTCCTTCCTGAAACAATCCCAACCAAATTTATAGGAAAGTTGCACATGACTCATTTTGTTTTTAGCCTGTGAGTGAAAGTCGCTTATGTGATGCCCCATCACTCTCATTAAAGTGTATTTCCTACAGAAAGGACATTCTCCTGTATAACCACAATACAAGCACCAAGTCAGGAAATTAGCTTGACTACACCACTAACCTTCAGCCTTCAGTTTCTTCAGATGCCTCTTTAATGTGCTTTAGAAGGATCTGGTCTAGAATAGTGTGTTGAATTTTGCTGTCATGTCTCTTTAGTCTCCCTCAATTTAGAAAATTCTTAAATCATTCTCTCACTTTCATGATCTTGACAATTTTAGAGATTAAAGTCTAGTTATTTTATAGACTGGCCTCAATTTATATGTATCTGATATGTCTTAATGATTAGATTTAGACTGTGCATCATAGAAATATGAGAACCGATACTGTAATATGTTTTCATTGCATCCCATTAAGTGGCATAGGATTTAGATTTGTCTCATTACTGATGATGTTGACATTGATCTTTGATTAAGATGGCAGTTGCCAGGCATCTTGGCCTTAATCATTAGGAAGTATCTTGTGGAGATGTATTTTGAGTCTTTATCAGCAATGTGTTTCTTATCATACTTTCAATTTGCTGTTTATATCAATATGGATTCACGGATTCCTATTTCAGTAAGGGGTTATAATCTGTTACTATAATTATTTATTTTCATATTTATTTTACCCTATATTTAGCCATGGGAGTCCTTTCAAGCTGGCCTCTATGTCCTTTTGATGTGACATGTCTCTAAAAACGTTTAGCATTTTCTCACTTTCTGGTACAAAAAAGCCTTCAGGCTTATTTTGTACTTTGCTTAGCTCGGCTCTGGAATCAGCCATTTATGGGAGCACACTTGTTGCCTTTGAGTGGAGAATGATGTTTAGAAACCAAAAGCTAGTCTCAAAACTCAGTATGCTCATTGCTATTGGTGTGGTGCTATGTCCTTCTCAGTGAATGGAGCATATGTCTTCTCAGTGTGTTTCTCTCTACGTATATACCTTTATAATTTTTTTTTTACAGTTCTGGGGATTGACCTCAGAGCCTTCACACAGAGCTACATGCTCACCCCTTTCTTTACTTTGAGACAGGATCTTGGTAAATAGCTCAGTCATCCAGTCTGGGCTCAAACTTGTGATCTTCCTGCCTTAGCCTCGAAGAGTGCTGGAATTACAGCATGCACTATCATGCCTGGCTCATTTATTTTTATCTGTCTATCATCTATTTATCATCTACCTGTATCCTGCAAACTATCCATTTACATCATTATCTCCAATTGTAATCTAACTCTGCAGGTTTCATTCTAGTTTTGCCTGTTCCACATTTGTAGCTCCCTCTCCCAAAGTGAGATACTTAACCCTCAGTGTACTTAACATATTTTCTTACTCAGTCAATCCTCCTGTTGTAACCAAACTCCTCTCTGCCCTTCTTATATCACTTGTACTCACATACTTCACACTGGGCAAACCTACCATGTTGGATGCTGTCTTATTTTTCTTGTTGCTGAGACAAAATACCCAACATCCAAAATTAACAGTGGAAAGGTTTATTTAGCTCACAGTTTGTAGAGGTTTCAGTCCATAGTTGGCTGGTTCCAAGGCAGGGCGGCATGGCAGAAGGGCATCACAGAGGTGAAACAGTTCATTGGAGTCAGAAGACAGCAAAAGCAAGCAAGTGACCAATTACAAGTAACTAGCAGCAAGCCTCTTTTTGTCCCTTATATTGTATCCAGGCTACCTGCCCTTAGGGGAGTAGCACTCACACCCTTAATCCTAGCACTATTAATCCTAGCATTGACATGAATCAGTCACACCCTCTAGATCCAGCCACTTCTGAAAAACTCCACCTATGACTGCATGAGGCTTTGGGTGGACATCTAAACACAGGCCATAATAGATGCTCTATTCATCCCACTCAAGCCCCGCCATCTTACACCAGGTAGCCCTGTTTGCATGACCATCCTCATTAACCAATTAGGGCTCTAACACCCCGTGCCACACCTTTACCCCCACCCCAGTGTGACTGCCATCCTTACCCCTCTTCACCTCCAACACCATGCTGAGCTGCTTTGCCGTGTGGCTGTCTCCTACTTCTCAGGATTCAACATCCCACACCAGGCTGCACCCCTATAGGAAGGTATGCTCTCCGTACCTTGCTCTGGCTTTGACACTTCCACAAGGCCACCTTCCTTTATGGAGATTCACCATACCCTGTCTGGCCTTCAATACCTCACTTGAAGCAGCCCACCCATATAAATGCCCAATGCACCCTTTTTGGACCAGGTCTCCTCATGCCAGGCCACCACCTGTTATGGACACCCACTTTGTCTCACTCAAGTGCCAGAACTCTTTCTGGGCCACTAGGGCTTATCACCACCACTACCACCCCCAACACACACACACACACACACACACACACACACACACACACACCCTTCTTGCTTGCTCAGCACCATCCAATGACTGTTGTTGAAGTTATTCAGAAAGAGAGAGGAAGGGAAAGAACAGGAGGATAAGGGGCCATTATTGATTCTTGAGGGAAAGAATATTAGCAAGTTATCACTAGCTTCGACTCCCACCAATGAATGAAACTCCAGATCCATTCCTTAGTTACTGGCTGAATAAGGAAGTGTGTGGTGGGAATTGCACACATACCATGCATTTGTTTTATGTGCATATATATGGTGGTGGTAGGGAAGAAATTCCTATTGTTCTTTCCCAAAAGATTTGGTAATGAGAGATGCCAGTTTCCTACTAATCAGCAGAGAATAGTACTAGTTCACTAGAGATACCATAACAAAATTCCATAGAACAGATGATTTAAAAACAGAAATTTATTTTCTCACAGTTTCTAGAGAGTTGAAATGGGAGATCAAGGTGTTGGAAAGGTTGGCTTTTCCCGGGCTTTTCTCCTTGGCTTATATTTGGTCATCTTCTCCATTTGTCTTCACAGGGTCTTTCCTTTCTCTGTGTGTGTATCCTGATCTCCTCTTCCAATAATGACACCAGTCACTTTGGATTAGGGCCGATCACAATTTGAACTTAATTGCTTCTTGAAAGACTAGCTATAAATATGGCTATATTCTGAGGTAATGGGGATTGAGACTTTAACATGAAATTTTTTGGGAGGGGGCATAAAAGGGACATTTCCTAGAGAGCAAAAAGTCTTATCTTCTTGGTGTGGTGAGAGTCCCTTATACAACTGTAAATTTTTAGGACTTTCTTATTTAAATAACTAACTTCTTAATATAACCTTACTCTTTCTTATCCTTTCCTAGCAACAATTTCTGTTACTAAACCTTGGGAGGATACTCAATTATTTGGTGGACTATAGAGTTTTTGACCTTTTGGTTTCCTGAATCCCATAAAGCCAAGGGAACTACATCAAAAGACAATGAGCATCTACTAAGGAAACCTGCAAAATTCATGTAGAACTCGCCTGAGGAGACGAAAGACTCAGTGATTCTTGCTATAGAGAGATGTCTGACTCAGGGGTTCTGGGGTTGACACAGGGGCCAGAGACACTGGCCAGGGAAAGAAAAGGATACAGCTTAGGCTTTTTAGAAGGACTACATTCAGGGTAAAACTGAAATGCAAGGCCAGGCTCAATGTATCATGAAGTGTCAATCAAAAGAGATCCAGGTACCAGACCATAGGATAGAAGTAGAGATAGGGAAACAGACCAAGAGGGTTTAGTGTGGAAAGTACAAAGTGGAACCTGGAGCAATTTTCTGAACCACTGGGACATAACTGTAGATGCCGTTTATAGGGCCTCAGCAGTGCTAGCCCTGAGTGATGACGGAGTTGTTAGGGTAACCAAACCAATCCTGGAACTCTGTGAATCAGGACTTTTTTGGAAGCAAGTGACAGAAATTCTAACTCAAATAAACCTAAATTTAGAAAAAGAAGAATTTACTTGTTTGTGTAGCTGCAAAAGGAGCAAATCTAGCTTCAGGCATGGCTGGATTTTGGGGTTTAGATTGTATCAGTACTTTCCATTTGCAATCTACTAAACTCTACTTCTGTATTTAGGTTGGCTACAATTTTTTCAATATGGATCACTTTTTTGGGGCTTGGGAAAATGTTTACAAATGCAACAAACTTTTACTTTCCTTCATCTGTCCAGAAGAATTCATGCTCTCTTTTCCAGTGTCTGTGTTAAATTTTAAGGAGGAATCTGGTCCAGTTTGAGTCATATACCCATTTGTAAACCAATTACACGGTCAGGGAGAAAGCATACTCTGAGTGGTTGTTCTAGGTCTGGTGTGACGTATGGGATAGAAATTCTGCATCAGAAGCATGTGCAAAGAGAGAGCAGAGGATCCCAGAAGGGCAGTGCTTTATCAGAAAATGGGAGAATGAATTCATGATGGGCAAACCATCTGTCTGTTACAGGCACTTACACCAGACCAGGGAGTGGGTACATTTCCCATGTCCAGGATATCTTCTGTTCAGAATTATTCTCTGTGTGAACTCATCCCTAACATGCAGAAGAATGACTCCAAAAGATTAGTTCTGAGGTAGGATAGCCTGGAGTTTCTTGCTGTGGCACTTGTAAGTCCTCCTTAGCCTCCTTCTGAGTCAAGTTGTCTGTACCTGCTATATCACTGTTCACTCTGACTCACTTTTGCTTGTCATTTTAGTGTCCCCTAAGAGAACAGTGAGCAAGTAGCTTGACTGCAGCACATATAGCAGGCAAAGTGCACCCAGGCTCAGCCTGGTAAAGAAATGAGCCTTCAGGTCTCTGGTGGGAGTACTCCTGCCTCCTATCATAGAGGCCCTCAGACTGTGTCTGCCTTTGGTGGAAAATCATATGATCTACTCACGAATGGGGGTGTGCGTGTGGGACCAGCTTGCTTTATTGCATTCCTTCCCTCCCTTCCTTTCCTTCCTTTCTTCCTCCCTCCATCCTATCTACTCATCTATATCTATCTATCATCTGTGACATTTAATAACACTCAGCATTCTAAACACTTTTTAAATAAATATCAGCAACATAATCTTCATATCCCCATACTTCCCTTTGTGTACCAGCTGAACAGTCAAGAAGGGTTTTCAATTGAACGTTTGTCCACAAATTGATTCCAAAGATTTGAAGAGCTGAATTAATCCATCGTTAAAACCAACGGGAGTACAACTTAGCTCGGAACAAATCCAGGTTACCCTGGAAGAAGAAGGAGAAGCAGAAGTTACATGCGTACTATAGTCTCTGAAGTGTTTGTCCCCGGGTCTTTGAAAACTGTAATTTGAGACACTTTTTTGGATTATCTTAATGTGATATAAATAAATTGAATTCCACCAAAGTTATTAAGGGTCTTTCATGTGAGGAATACTGTGTGAAGCTTATTTATGCTTAGGAATTAGGCATAGTTCCTGCTATCATAAAACTTACTGTCTAGTGAATAATAGTCAAGTGTGACAGAATGAAAATTATATATGTTTATTCTACCCCTTTTCCTGCTAGTAATAGAACACCTAAAAGTTTTATTTGAGCATTTGTCTGTCAGGGAGGAAACTACTCTTCATGGTATTTTTAGTGACTAGGTTTAGCTATGAAATTATGCTTTGGCCAACCAGAGGTAGTGCATGCAATTCCAGTTCATGCTAATTAAAGAATTGCCTTGCTCTCCCTGCTTCTGTCCCCATCTCGTGCACTGAAATGTGAGACTATAGTACTGGAGTCCAGTTTCAACCACGGGGTAAGATCCAGACTCTTACAGCCTTTCTCAAGTAGGGTTCCTAAAAGAGAATCAAACCCTACAGAAAATTGTGTGAGTGGCCACTACTGTTATTATAACCGCCCATTATTCCAGAGATGCTGTAAAGCTACACTATTGTAGATGCATAGTAGAAAAGTTAATTTATTTCCACGATGGATTTTTTTTTTAATCCCTAAAGCTTAATTCTCTCAGCAAAATTCCATTGTGAAGGGCTACTTGAGGATATTGCAGCAAGAGGATAGAAGGAAACTTGCAGCAATGTAGGTCTCAAGAGACTTGATGTTCAAGACTTGTGTGGTGTTGAGCAAGTTAGTTTCAATCCACAAAGGAAAATGAGAGCACTTTGGGATTGACTTTGACACCATCCTTCCCGAGGGAGGCCACCTGGGCAGACCAGCAGGTAACAAAATGTACAGCTATGCCAAGGGGTACTATTCCCTTGTGCCTCTGCCCAGCTTTGTCCCTGACGCTTCTGAGACAAATTCTCCTCTTATCTACGAACCAAAAAGTCAAGCTCCCAAGGAATGAAGAACATGTGGGAAAGAAGGGTCAGGCTAAATGCGTATTAGCAAATGGCTACCTTTCTTCTGGGAGACACATCTTCCCTCAAAGACAAATAGCCATAGTTGCTGGTAAAGGAGTTGTTCACAGACATTAGAGGGAATGTTGTTTTCTGGTTTGTACTGAATTTTAGTTTCTCTCCAACGTGGTAATGTTGCCACAATCCAATCATTGATTTTCTTCTTCTAGTTTTCACTAATCAAGATGTCATGACATATTAGGTATAACTACCATTCAGAGGGCTCCTAACTAGCACTGGTGCCCAAAGTACAAAGCCCCAATAATTCATGCGATTCACTTATAAGGTGAGACTTTATCAATATAGACTTTATAGATGTGAAAACCAATGTCAGGAAGACTCTAAGTAACTTATGGAAGGGCCCAGAGCTGCCGAGTGATGGATGGCCTGGCTCCACAGGTGATACTCTTTCCATCGCATCATGCGAGCATTTAAGTTGTGAGTAAAAATGGCCTGTATGGTAGATTGAATTGTTGGCCCCACTCTTTATCAACACTATGAAAGGGTTTACAGTTTCTTCCTCAGAGGTACTTCTCTGTCTCTGATTTTGGACTCAGCTACATGATGTGCTTTGATCAATAGACACTGGGACCAAGGAGGCCTAACAAGCATTGTGCTTTGTTTTTGATAGGAGCAAAGTGCAATAATTTTAATTGGGAGGGATGTCCCAGCATGCCTTTGACAACCAATCCCTGAACATTTTACTGAGGTAGTGAGTCCTTTCTTCTTAGATGGGCTTATCTCCCACTCTCTGGAGCTCATGTGTCTACAGCATTGCTACCTCTTGTGAGCCACTTTTTACTCATCCACTCCAATTACCATTATGTAACTGATGCAGCAGAGTAGAAATGTAATATTCTGTGGGACGTTCAGCTAGCCAGGTCTCATAAGGACAGATCGTGATAGTCAAAATAGCCCAAGGGCAAGACAGTCCATTCCAAGTGAATGTGACTTGTTTCTGATCCTCTTTTTTTCTGAGAACGGAAGAAAATATATCATGTTAATGGCAACCTTCCATGGGCCCGAGGCCCTGATGATCTGCACTATTGAAGGTGTCTGTATTAGCTTTCTTATTGTTGAGACCAAATACGCAATACCCACAATTTAAAGGAGAAAATGGTTTACTTAGCTTATGGTTTCAAAGGTTTCAGTCCATGGTCAGCTTGTTCCAAGGCAGGAATATCATGGTAGAAGGGTGTGGTGAGGCAAAGCTGCTCCCTTTATGGTGGCTAGGAGACAGAGCAGGCAAGAGTGTCAGAGAGGAAGGGATCATGAACCAAAATAGACCCCAAGGTAACACCTCCTTGGCCTACCCAGACACACCCTGAAGTGTGCTTTACTAAACCCCTAGGTGTCTCCCCAGCTAATCCAGTTAAGTGTAATGGTGACACATCACATGGAACTGCATTTTCAATTGAGGATACTACTTGGTTGAGTTTACAATGGAGCATTGTCATCTTTTAACCATATTTAGTCTTTGAGAGGAAAAGGCTAGTAAATTGAATGGAAGTATAATGGATCCTATATCTCTGCATTTTAAAGATTTTAAGGGTCAGTCTGGTCTTATTGTTATGATTCTTACATTGTGATAATTGGACTCACCTTTTTCTGATATTTAATCAATGAAATCTGGTCTCTGTTATCAACTTGGAATTCTATCATTTCTCTGGGAGCTCAATTCTACAAGAGCATCTCCTACCATCAGCTCTGGTCCACAGAAGATAGTGACTTCTGAGTTTTTCATGAGTGCTCCTCTCTCATTAGTGCATCCTTATTGCTTTGTTATACAGAGAGCCTCCTGGAGTTTTCTATAGTTGGTTGGACGGTTTCCAGACATAGGCAATCTATTTGTCCATCTCTTTGAACCCTTGAGCCTTTCCTATACCACCTACTTGGCAGTTGTAGGAGTTGTACTTATTTTAGTATAGGATATCACTTTTCCAAGTTTCTTGGAGAGCAAATTTAGCAGAATAGTAGCATCACCTCCTGAGTTGCTTGCCAGGTACAAACTCCTGCGTGAGGGCAAAGTGAAACTATACAAATTCTCCCTTATTAAACTTTATGTTCTGCCCTCTTTGATTCTGACCTTTAATAACAGTCTTATAATATTATTTGAACTTCTGCTATACCTGTTACCTAGATCTTGTAGCAATTGTGGGTTCTTATCAGACCCAGCATAACCCAAAGAAGAGTGTTGCCCTCTACATTGCAGAATTGCATAGGTTGACTATTTACTTTATCTTCTTTGAAACTCTAGTGATTACAGAGTGTCGTAATCTTTTTCTGCCTCCTGTACAGGAGATGAAAATCTCTTTATATGCTATCAAATAGTGCTGTAGCTTTCACACTTAGCTTTTGACCTTGCATTACTCACCCTCAACCACTCTTGCTTGCATTGGCACACTCAATTCCAGTGTCCATCTGATTCTGATTTCCTCCATATTTTTCTAATACATTACATCCTCTTTTTGTTCTAAAAAGTAAGGAAGTGTTCAATGAATGAGGCAACCCTACAACAATGGAAATTATGGAAGAAGGCCAACAGCTGAGGGCTGATTGTCTGCCAGTGGTAGTCGCAGAAGTTGGGCTTGATGCACTGTAGTATGGTAGAGGATCATAAACAGTTTAGAATTGGAACTAGAACTCCAGCCACATGATAGTGGAGTCAGCCCACATCTTTTTTGGGGGAGGGGTGCCGGTAATCGAACTCAGGGCCTTGTGCTTGTTAGGCAAGCACTCTACCACTTGAGCTAAATCCCTAACACCCTGACCCATGTCTTTTAACTGTTAACCTAGTTACTATTCTACTGTAATAAGCCACCTCTGTGGAACCAAAGAAGGGAGCTAGACTCCTTGCTGACCTTGAGGAAAAGCCATGCATTATCCTCTTCTGTGTCCCAACATTACCAACTCCTTGTTACAAGACAAGAAGTACAGAATAGGGGGCCTGGCAGGATGCCCAGAGCCCTGGTATTATTCCAATAGTTTGAGTATCTTTCAGTATCAGTCAGTGACATTCCTTGCCCTTGCCCATACCCTACAGTCAAAGTCAAGGGTTCCTACACCTGTGCTAGCTCTTTAGGGAGACAAGAGTGGTCCAATGTGTAGTGACCACTTCTTTTATTGCCCTTCTCCTGAGAGGCAAAGGACCTAAGGAATTTCTACCTTCCATGTCTTGGATTCCCACTCATCTTCAAGCACAGTGTCAACTTTATTTAAAGATGTGCTACAACTCATTGGTTTGTTTTAGGAAGTTAATTTTTCTCAATGTAAAAGTAATAAAAGCTGTTTCTAGAAAAATTGGCAATATCATACAAAGAAAAAGAATAAATATATCGGTCTCATTATACAAAGACAACAACTTACCATTTTGGTACATTTCATCCTTGTGGTTTTCACAATTTTGTCTTATATAGTTACAATCATTTAAAGCATTTTTTCCTACTACATACTGCAACATGTCAACAAAAGTTTTATTCTTCTGCTTCAACCTCTGTGTGAACCTATTGGGTGAGATACTACACAGAAATGAGCGTGTCACTCTATCACGTCTTTGGGGATACAGAAGTGCCTTGACTTACAGTCAGTTTACATCTTTTTTTTGCTTTTTTTTTGTTGTTGTTGTTTTTTGTGGTGCCGAGGATTGAACTCAGGGCCTTGTGCTTGCAAGGCAAACACTCTAACCACTGAGCCAAATCCCCAGCCCGTCAGTTTACATCTTAATGTACTCGTTATAAGCTGAAAATGTTGTGGATCAAAAATGCACTTACCTAACCTGTAGAACATCTCAGCTTAGCCTAGCCTACCTTAAATAATTCAGAACACTTTCATTACTCTACATTTGGGCAGAATCACCTAACACATTTTATAATAAAATGTTGAGTATCTCATGTAGTTTATTGACTACCTGTATCTGAAAACTGCTAGCAACACTGTATGCTGTGGAGTATCAGCTGCTTATCTGCAGGATGGCATGGCTGCTGTGGCCCAGAATCGGGTGAGAGTATCAGAGGATATACTGCTAGCCTAGAAGAAGGTCAACACTGGACATTCAAAGTATAATTTTTACTGAATTAGTATGATTTTCATGCCATTGTAAAGTTAAAAACAAGTCAAAGTCAGGGATCATCTGTGTATGTGTATCTGTAAAATTAAAATACTAAAATATGACTGTATATGAGGAGTTTTAAAATTATATGCTGATGTTTTACATGCCATGAAAATTATTTACAAAACTAATTCTTATTTGCTGCATGATATTTCACCACGAAGATGTATTAAAATTGTTACAAATAGTCTCGGGGGGTTGGTGCTGGGGATCAAACTCAGGGCTCTGTGCTTGCTAGGCAAGTATTCTACCACTGAGCTAAATTCCTCCTTCCCCTTTTTTGAGACAGGGTCTCACTATGTAGTTCAGACTGGGCTTGAACTCATTATGTAGCCCAGGCTGGCCTTTAACTTGCAGCGGTCCTCTTACTTCAGTGTCCTGAGTGCTGGGATTACAGGTATGTGCCACCATGCCCAGCATGAGCTATTCTTATATTACTAATTGTCTGATGTATTATAATGTTTTGCCATACTGAATTAATCTGCAGTATTGATGATTTTTAGAAAATCATTATTGGGATTTCCTTAGAATAGATTTTTAGAAATTCATTATTGGGTCAAGAAGTGTGACAAAGACCGCTAGCTGTTCAGCAAACCCATTATCCTTTCTTCCTGGGCACACAAACAGATTACATTTCCCAGGTCCCTTTGCAGGGAAGTATGCTCACATGATCGAGTTCTAGCTAGAAGAATGTGAGCTATTGCCAGGCCTGCTCCACCAAATATTACATGCAAACTTCTCTGACTTGGGTGACATATGCTACCATCTTGGGCTTTTTTATATAAGCTAAATGCTTCATTCCAAACATAATCTCTCCTACTGCTGTTCTCTTCTGGGAGTGGAAGAATGAGTGGAATAACTTGGATTCTGGATTATAACCCATTCCCCTGTACTTACCTTTACTTCTCTAGTCTCCCGTGGCTCTGCAAGTCACCTTTACCTTACCATATAGGCTATTCTGGCCTGCCCAGCATCAAATATTATTAGGATTTGTGATACAGCTGTGTCCCAAGTGCCTACTTAATGTTCTAGATACTCTTCTAGGCACTGGGAATACAGTAGTTAAGACAGGAAAAAGGTTGGAATCCTTGTTCTTCGTTTGTTTGTTTTTTGGTGCTGGCGATTGAACTTGGGGCCTTGCACTTGCAAGGCAAGCACTCTAATCACTGAGCTAAATCCCCAGCCCTAAAATCCTTGTTCTTGAGGAACTTGCAAACAATACACAATACATGTAAGTATTATCACACGGTATGTTGGGAAATTATGAGTGCTATGGAAAAAAAATAGCAAGAGCACAGGAAGGGTCATTAGCAGGGTTGGGGCTGGAAGGAATGGGCTGGTCGCAGTACTAGAAGGTGGTCAGGGTTGGCCTCAGGCAGACAATAAGATCTGAGCAAAACCTGGAAGCCAGTGAGCAAGGAAAGTTTGTCAAGTAGATGTCTAGGGAATAGAAACGGCCAGCACAAAGTTGCTAAGGCAGCAGTGTGTAAAGAACAGCAAGCAAGAAAGCAATATAGCTGGAGAAAAGTAAGCACAGAGATTGCAGACACTGATGGGAGCTAGACCATGCAGTGTCTTGTAGGTCCCTACACACACATTGGGCCCTACTTTGGATAAAACAGGAAGTCACTGGAGGGTTTTGAACACGGGAATGGCATGACCTGAATTTGATTATAAAAAAGTCTATTCCCATTATCTGTTATCTACCCTAAGGGTTGTTTATGAAGTTAAATGCTCTTAGAACAGTAGCTGGCACATCCCAAGTGTTACTGAATATTTGTTCAGTTAATTAAATAAACATTTTGCTGAGATAACTCTGAATATAGTGATTTGCCTGCAGTTAGGGCATACAGATCTAAACAAGTAATTATAACATAACACGAAATAAGCACAGACGATAGTTGAAACACAAAGAATGACCTCCCCTTCCAGTTTTTAGTATGAACAGAGTTCAGGGCTTAAAAATGTTCCAGTCGGAGAGGGAAGTGCTAAGTTATTATTACAAGTCAAATTTTAGATGATAAGAATTTTGATAAGCACTAAAGCAATAATATGAAAAATGACCCAGAAGTAAAAAAACATCTCATTTAAAGCACAGCTTGCCAGTGCCTCATGAAGTATGGTTCCCAGTGCTAGTTTACGAACCATTTTATATTGTTCCATGACGAGGTAAGTACGGAAATTGAAAGTAGGCCTTTAGACATTAAAAAAACCGAAAGAATAATTTTATACTTGCTGCAAAAGTGTATGCTTGTTTTAATGAAAACGAGGGCCTGTAGTTTTCGTCTTTTTTTCACTTTTGCAAACAGGTTTTAGATTGTATTTTCAAAAATAGCAGTCATGAAAGATTGGAATTAATAGAAACTCGTTCTTTACCCCAGATCCTCTGAGAAAAAAGTAATTCAGTGTTGCTGGATGTGGTATCTCAGAGGTCTTCCTGGAAAGGTCGGCCAGGGTCATACTGTGAGGGCCCTTGAGCGTCTGGCGGTTGACTGCGTGTGGTGGGCCACGGAATTGGTGGAAGTGTGGGGGGAATGGTAACCCTGGGTTAGGTGGATGTAGGTGAATGGACTTCGCATCTATTTTCTTTGAAAAACTGAGCATGTGATTTTTCTTTTTCTTTAAATGAAAACTGTGTGCGTGTGTGTGTGTGTGTGTGCATGCGTGCGGTCAGGAGAGACTTTCACAAAAATAACTTTGTATTTGATAAGAGTTTGGTTAAGCAGAGGAGTTCAGACTTATCAAAACAGGAAAGGTTGACAATACGTGAGCACACCCTTGGTGACCGCCAGTGCGTGTGACTGGCTGAGCCGCCCGGTCACGGCCCAGTCTCCCTCCTCCCTCGGCCTCCTCCTGTGATTAATGCCTGCACCACGGGGAAGACTTTCCCATCACATCTGGGTCGCCTCCTCTGCCCGGACATCACCACCGCCCCTCCAGCAATCCTGCCACTGGCCTGGCAGGACCGGAAAATAATGGTTTAGTAATCACTTCCCGTGGGCAGGGTGCCGGCTCCAAGGGAAACAAATCCTTTCGCGTTTTCTTCTCAACCGCACCTGTGCGCGCCCGCGCCGGCCTCGACTCTCTCGGTCGCCCCAGTTCAAAGAGGAGGCCGGGCCCGGGGACCCGGACGGGGCGACGCGGAGGTCCCGCCAGCGGCCGGAACGCGGAAGGTGAGGCCGTCTGGGGTCGCCGCCTCGCGCCTCCCGGCCCCGCCCCCGCCCCGCCCCCGCCCGTGCGGCTCAGGCCTGGTCGCGGGTCGTCACCCGTCCGGGCCGGGCCGCAAGCCGCCGCCGCAAGCCCCGACCAGGTGCGTCCCCGCGGGCGAGCGGGCGAGCGGGCGGCGGGCAGGAGCGCGCTCCCCTCGGGGACCGGCTGGGGCCGCTGGGAGGCGGAGGGCGCGGGTCAGCCTCTTCCGGGCCGGACGCGCGGGCCACAGCGGGCGCGGCCTCCGCGCTCCTCGGCCGGGCCGGCGTCCTCGGTCCCTCCGGAGGATCCCTGCCCGGGGTCCCATTAGCGGTTTTACGGGGTGCTTTAGAGGCTCTTTTCACTTTTTACCTTGAGCTTTCACTTTTGTGGCGCTTGTCGCCTGAGACCAAGCCCACGTGTGACTTCCCATGTACTTAGGTGTGAAGTGAATGAGAATCTGTGAACTGGAGCTGGGAGAATGAACGAATGAGCCAGTGGACGACCACATATAAACAGAGCAGAACGTGTATAAATATGGGAGGATGTACATTGGATGCAAGTAAATGCGCGTGAGATGGAGGCACAGGACACAGATTTACATTTCATTTTCGAATGGTTTTCCAAAGAGTTGTGTAAGTGTTGTCCTTAGTCAAATGGAGTCTACTTGAGGATTTTTAGTCCCTGCTTCAGTTAAAGAAATAATCAGAAACAGACTGTGCTATATATAATTTAGGTGAATTTGGGTGTGAGTGTTTGCTTAAAACAAAATGTGTCTAGGTTTTTTTCTCTGTTGTGCTTTGTTCTCTTCTACTTCGGATTTCTGGAAGATCAAGGTGAATCTTAGCATAGAACCACATGACTAATTTGTTTGTAGACCCCGGCATTTCTCTTGAATTCAGGATTGTGAGGAATCTTGTCTGTTTTCCTGAGACAGGTGCTGGTTGATTTGTGGGTGACTGAAGAGAGCTGAAATGGCCCAGAAATGAAAAAAGACACATTTATTACTGTGAGTACACAGCACACAGTTGGTCACCACTGCAGTCCAGAGTTTCTAGGTCCATGCTGCAGAAAAGATGGATGACCTTGGACTTGTTGCTTGGTTTCTACAGGCTCCCAAGGAGTGGGAGCATAGCTGGAGCTCCTTCCTGAGTTAAACTTAGGCGGTTCTTTCATATCAGAGTTAGAAGGTGAAATTGCTGATATTTTCTTGGAGTTCTACTTAAACTTCACCTGCTCTGTTTGGGATTCTGTAGAGTCTTGTCCCGTTCTTTGCAAATTTGCCTCCACTCCACATTTGCAACAGGAGGACCTGAGCTGGGGGGGGACAAAGGAGGTTAAGATTTTCTTCTGCATTGCCACAGGCTCCTGGCCCTGGGAGTAATTGTTTCCAGTGCAACCCAAGCAGACAGCAACATGTATTTCCAGAAGGTCTAGGGAATTGTGTCGCAATTAATTTGCATGCATTTGAGATCAGTTATCATAGATCACAACATTTTGGAGTTGAAAGAACCTTGGAAATTTTTTAAGGCACTTAAAAAGTCATTTTACATACATATTAAAATATTTTGTGCATGCTACATTTGACAAAGTCCAAAAATAAAATTAATATAACCTACTCCAGTTATTTCAAGTCTATCAGGAGAAGTGGAACAAACGTGTTGCCTGCTATTCAAAAAGGCTGATGTCCTGAGATTCTTTTCTCAAAGAGTCAGTGATGGGGTCATGTGTTATCCAGTTATGGAATGTAACCAAACTGATATTTATGGAGCATTGACCATGTACCAAGAACTATTATTATTAATCTTTTTACTTATATTGCCCCATTTGATTGTCACTATAAGCCTAAGATGTAGGTCTGTTGTAATCCCTATTTGATTAAACAGAAACAGTGCTTGGAAAATGGAATAGTCAGGACTCGAAACCCATGTAGTTGCAGGCAGGGATTCTACTGGAAGCACAGTCTCTGTTAGTAAAGCTTGCATGTTGTTGAAAAATGTGGTATCTGTGTGTTCCAGGATGTGTACAGATTCTAGGGGATTGAGAGTTAAGTACATTTAGAATGAGAATCCAAGAGTGGAACAATTCAGACTGAATGTTGGAGGAATTTTATAATTTTAAATATTATTGAATTCCATCGGGATTCTAGTAGACCGATCCTTTGATGTAGCTGTTCATACATTCTGATTTTAAATGTGTTCAGTCTCAATTTAGAGAGGTTTTTTTTTTTTTAAATTCAGAGAGTATTAAATGAATGACATTGAGAGCTGTCATCAGTGAATAGTGTTACTAAAGGGCTTTGGACCATGAGTACTAAGCACAGATGTTTCTCGGAACGGCTTTGCGTTCTTGGTGAGGTGCTGACTGTCAACCTGCTTCTTCATAAGGACAGTTCATGGTGCCGACAAAGTACACTGTCTGTGTCCCTGGAATCCAGGGATAAGAATGCACCGTGGGTTTCCAGGGCCCTTATAACTAATTGACAAGAGCGAAAGAGGATAAGAGAAGCCCATAAAATAAGTGGAAAATTGTTTTGTTTCTTTTTTTGTCAGCCAGGTTTAGCCTCATGGAAGGCAAAAACCAATTGCAGTTTCCTTGAAAAACTGAGTTGATGCCAGTTTGATTTAGCTCAGGATGCTGAAACTTTCTGCCCTGAGGGCTGTTGTGATGGAATAGACTTTCACATTGCTCACAATATTATGGGGGAAAAAACCAAAAAGGAAAAAAAAAAACAAACTCAAACATTAACACAATAATTTTTATTACTTGCCCTGGAGCTAGAGCTTTAAAATGTACTTTTTTCTCCCCCTACCCTCCCTAAACCACTTATCTTTTAAAAACAACCCATTCATGTGTTTGCTACAGTCACATTGTTAGTCCTTTCTCTTTATTCCTGGGCTCCTTTCTTCAAGGCAGCAAAGTAGTGGGAGTTGGTGTGCTTTTAGGTCTCTGGAATTTTTGTTCGGTTATTATTCTGTTCATCAAATATTATTTTCAGTAACTATTTCTTGAGTTATGTAATAAAGACTGAGATACTGAATTTGAGGAGAGTGACCCATCACAAATAATTGTACCACAGGGTGCAGTGTGGGTGTACTGGCCACTCACTGTCTCAGGAAAGAGGTGTAGCTGGAGCCTAGGAAGACTTGACAGAGCAGATGAATTTTCAACTGTGCTTTGAGTGCTAAAGGTCAAGAGGGGAGAGAAGAGCATTCCAAGCTGGCAGAATTACAGTGGCTACTAGGCAAAGTAGGTGAGTGTGGGCCTGGCATTCTCAGAGACAGAAGGAGATCCTGTGTGGCTGTAGAAGATGGGTCTTGTGAGATGGGGACCAGGCAGTAAAGGTCCTCAGATACCAGTTATACTTTATCGCAGCCTGGATAGTCATTTTTTTTTTCATTTTAAAGCTGAATTACAAGCAAAAGAATATGTGATTGAATTTTCTTTGGCATATAGTTCTAGAAGTAATGTTTTGGAGGAACTGGAGAGGCAAGGCCCAGAAGACCACAGGGAAATGAGGATGCCGTAGCCATAGTCCAAATGAAACAGGCTAATGTTGAGTTTGAGATAGTTTTAGAAAATGGGGTAGTATTTAATGAGTAACTGGATATGGGAGATGAAGTTGAAAATGCTTATGAGGTTTTGGAATTGCCTGTCTGGGCAAATGGAGAGGCCACTAATGAGATAATAAATATAAGCCAAGGAAGAAGTTTTGGGAAAAAGACAGTGAGTAGAGGCAACTGTGGAACCTTCAGGTGGAGATGCCCAGGACACAGCTTTGCTTATAGTTGTGCTGTAATGTCACACTGTAGAGATCTCTGCCAAACATTACAACAGGTCCTCAGTCCATTTCCTGTGTCAATTCAAAAGAAGAAAAAGCACATTAGATTTGGCTAATTAATGACCGTATTTCATGGGCATTCTTAGAACTCTGATCCTTCTGTAAATTCCAGTGAAGGAAGAAAGGTTGGAGACTCAAACAATGAGGGGTTATTATAAACCATCGAGAGAAACTGAAATAAAGGAGCACAGATGGAAGGGGATTAGAGGAACAAAGATAAGGAAATGGCAGGAGCATAGAGGAGAGCGGTGATCACGAAAGTATAGGTGGAGATGGAATACAGGGAAGAAAACTGAGCTGACTCTTCCAAATAACTGTACTTCATTAATGATAATACTATTGCAAGCTTTGATTTCTCATATTACTCAATTTGTCAGGAAGAGACAAACAGGACTGTTCAAAGGTGTGTGTGCTGGGCCAAGAGTTTAGTCTTATTTCACAGAAAAAGTGTTGGGAGACTTTGAAGTAAGTAAAGAATAACAGAGGAAGAATAAGATAAAGTGAAAAGGATAATGATTAGGAGGAATTTGCCAGAATATTTAGCAAATTCGATGATGGTTGTTAACAAAGAGAAAGGTAGATTGAGACAGTACATCCTGGGATAGTGGTATTAGATTTCCTTGGAAAAAAAGAGTACATTAGCATAAGTTCTTATATTTAACAAGTAACGTTACATTGGATTATTGTAAGCATGCTTAGGAGTAGGTACAGCCAGGCACTATTAGCTTTCTTTTATACACTAAAAATCTGGAATTAGGGTGACTATGGTTTTCCTCAGATCTCATGGCTGGCAGTAACTCTCAGACTTCTGCCTTTTAGTCCTCGGCTCTGTCCAGTGTATTAGAGCCTTGCATTGTCTTGAAACCTTTGTCTTTTGTAGTACATCCTCTCTACCTTCACCAAATCACATAAAATAAAAATAAAAGGAAAGCAGATGATATTAGAAAGCCAGTAGAGTCAAGATTTTCATACACAGGAAAGGATTCTTAGCCATGATTCTGCCATGTACAGTGGGACTCTTTGTGTAAGGTTGTACTTAGAGAGTATCTGTGGGAATCAAATAACACTTTGAATGCAATAAGGGCGTCCACAGTTTAAAACAATCTTATGAATCAATCTTCTCTGAGGAAAATAGCCTCTTTATAAAGTGAACAGTCAATCCTTGATATATTGTCTGAATAAATCAAATACTTCTAATAGAGTTAGCTTAAAGCAAGATATATTTATAACATCTACGTGTATTCAATGTGAAAGCCTTCCCGTCTTGGGTGTCAGATATTAAGATGATGATCTGGAGCTGGATCCTCAAATTATTAGAGACCATTTAAACAATAGTAAATATAATGATTTTCAGAACCCATCTAACTACCTTTATTGCTTACCAAGCACCTACAAGCAGTGCACTGGATGGGATGAAGCTTAGCCGGAAAATGGAAAGACAAGTCTAGCATTGGTGCTGCTCTCTGTCTGACTATGGAATCCACAAGAGACAGTTGTAAATTAGTGGCCAGAAGAAAGAAACCAAAAACTTTATGGTCCTTGAGGTCCATGTGAGTATTAAAATGAAAACAAGTATATTTGCAGGTGGAAAAGATAGAGAAAAAAATAGCTAGGGCCACATTTTTAAAAACAATGGCTGAAAATTTCCCAAATCTGGCAAAAGATGTCAACATCCATGAACAAGAAGTGCAGAGGTTTCCAATTTAATCAATCCAAGGGCAAGTCACCATATATATAATATCAAACTATTAAGAAATGATGGCCAAAAAAGGATCTAAGAGCACAAAGAGGTAAGAAACATATCACAAAAAGGGAGTCTCGATGAGCTACCTGTGGAGGCAGAAACCCTGCAGACCAAGAGAGACTGAATAGCACATTCACAGTGAAAGAAAACAACAGCCAACCAAGAGTTCTTTACCTGGTAAAGCTATCTTTCAAAAATGGAAAATAAATATTAATTTTCCCAGAAAAACAAAAGCTAAAGGAGTTAGTGACCACTGAACCTACTTTACAGAAATTGTAAAGGGAGTTCTTTGAGGTGAAATATCATAATGAAATATTCACTGTCTCTATTTACTCTTACAAATTAGTCTCCAACCTCATTGCTTTTATCTTTTATATTTTCCACTTGTCATTGTCTATTTGATTTATCATATAAAACAACAGATCTTACATCCCCTACAAATTGTTTTGCTAGCTTTCATACCTGTATTTGTTTTATGTACTTTGAACACTGCATTTTTAAATGTTCGATCCATAAAAGGCATGACTACCCCAATCCTTATAGCTTTTATTTTTTACCAATATAAAATAACTCTGGGCCTAGTGTAGTGCCCTTTACTTTGCAGTATACTTGTATACCCTAAATGTAGGTATCACAAACACCATTTGAGTTCTCTGAGAAGCAGGTGGTAAAGCATGGAAATCAGCACTATTCTGACTTTTGACTCAATTTTACTTCCTATTTGGCCAAAATTTTAGGGCTTGCTATTAAAATTACTCACTAGCATCCTGTGTTCCCTGAAGCTCAGTGGTTAAGAACATGGACTTCGAAGCCAGTGTCCTGGGTTCAGATCTGAGCTCTGCCACTTCCACCTGTGATCTTAGAACAATTACATATCCCATCTATACTTTAGTTTCTTCATCTGTAAAATTGGGATAATAACTATAACTGTCTGTGGTAGGCAGGATATCTCCTCCTCACCAACAGTATTCATGTCCGAATGCCTGGAGCTTATGAATGTGTTAAATCACACAGCAAAGACAAATTGTAGTTGCAGATGGAATTAACACTGTTAATCATCTGACCTTAAAATAGGGAGATTATCTTGGATAATCTGAGTACTCCAGTGTAATCATAAGGTCCCTAAAAGTGGAAGCAGAAGAGGAGCTGTGACTCTGGAAGAATGGTCAGAGAAAGGCAATGTTCCTGCCTTGGGAGATAGAGGAAGGGGGCCATGAGACAAGCAGTGTGAGTGGCCATTAGAAATGGGGGGAAAGAAGCAAATAGATCTTTTTCTAGAGCCTCCAGAAAAGGATACAGCTCTGCAAGTATCTTGCTTTTACCTGGTACATTTAATGTTTAATATCTTCTTTATTTTTCAGTACTGGAGACTGAACTCAAGATTTTCACACTGAGCTGCATCCCAGAACAGTTTATTTCTTATGTTGAGAAAGGGTCTCACAAAGTCACTAAGTTTACTAGGCTGATCTTAAACCTACCATCCTCCTACATCAGCTTCCCAGAGTGCTGGGATTATAGGCATGTACCACCACAACTGGCAGTAGATATCTTACCTAGAGAACTTTAAGATAATAAGTTTGTACTGCTTAAGATAGCAGATTGGTAGTAATTTGTTATAGCAGCAATGGAAAAACAATGCACTATCTTATAAGGTTGTTGTGAAGGTTAAACAATGTAAACATTTAGGTCAGGTCTGATGTAGGGTAAGTGCTGAGTCAATATTAGTCACTATTACTGTTTGCTGGTACTTTATTCTCCTTTCTGTCTTTGCCTCTTTGTCATAGTCGTCTTTCACCCAAAACTGTGAGCACGTCCTCTACCAAGACTGTGGCCTTCAGAGTTTCTTACTTTCCTGCTAGTCCAGACTCAACCTCCAGGAATTTGTCAAATGTCCATTTTGGTATTCCCACCAGCTTATGGCTCCAGTGGTGTCTGGTCCAGGTAAGTAGATATTGGCTGTGACTTTGGATTTGCCTGCTTCTGCAACTTTAGAAGGAGAATCAACCTCAGTTCTCTGTTGGGTCTTAGAAAGGTTGTTGGGTTTTTTTGTTTTTTTTTTTTTGGTGCTGGAGATCGAACTCAGGGCCTTGTGCTTGCTAAGCAAGCACTCTAACTGCTGAGCTAAATCCCCAGCCCCTGGTTGTTGGTTTTCAGTTTTACTTGATGTTGTAAGGACTAGAGTGACGACTTCTAAGTTCTTGACCCTTTGGAGTTGAAATTGTACAACTGTGCGCAAAGCTATCTTTAGCTCAGGGCTTTCAGGATGTCCTCTAGATGTGTGGTTTACAGGAGGACAAAGTGAAGGCATTGTAATAATGTATGATAATTGCATCTTTTCCTACATTTTATTTTTTAAGGCAGAATATTAATGGTCCAGTTCTTAAAGATGAATGGATTCTTCAGTGTCCATTTATAGTGTATCCTTATTTCTTCTGCCAAACAAGAGCTTCTCAATAGCTTGCATATTAAGATTGCCTTGTCCATTAGCTTGGTTACTAAGCTGCATTTTCCTTGGTCAATGAATAACAGAAACAATTCTCTGAATAAAGAAATCATCTAAGACCCAGTTTCTTGGTAAGGAGCTAGGGCCTGGTATTTCTTTTTGGTTGGGTTTCCAAAAACTATTGAAACTTCAATGCCAAACTTTTTAGAGATGGAGTAATCATCCCAAACTATTTCTGCACAGCCTTTTCTGAATCAGGATAGGTGGTAATAAAGACTGGCAGGGGAAAGCCTGATGTCTCCTCAGGAGGGAAGAAGGACTCTGCTTTGAAAACACAGATGAGCCTTTGGATGTGGAAATTTACAAGGCTCGAGAGCCCTGAAACATCTTTAGAAGCCGAGTCCAGCAGAATAATAGGAGGCTGTGTGCAGGCTTGGCACAAGGGTCTGTCTGGCACAGACCACACTGTACACTGCTATTTAGACATTTGCATCTGCATACATGACATTATATTTTCAAAATGTCCAATTAAACACTTGTCAATGGAAGAAATTTTTGCTTCCTCAGGGGACTCGGTGTCAGCCTTGGCCTTTCTGAGGGGGAAGCAGCTTCAGCTGACACTCCTGTATGCTCTTCCTTTCTGGGCTTGATCTTGTCCTTCTTGTTCAGACAAAATTCCCTCTTGAAAGCTGTGTAGACTGTGCCAAGCTGTGGGCCATGTGATTAGGTTAGGTAGCTAAAGAAAAGTTTCCAAGCTTTGAGCACTTTTCAAACCCAAGAAAATCTCAGTGCTTTTGTTTCTTTGGCTCAGTTCTAAGCTATCTGTGCTTGAAAATTTTTAGCAGGTGATTGTGTCTGAGAAAAAAGAGCCACGTAGTGCTGATATTTTTAAAAATGTTTTTCTCCTAAAGATTGAATTCATTTTTTTCAACATTTGAAGGGACATTTGTAGAGCAAGTATTAATAGTGGTGTCATATATGTGTGTGTGGTGATGTGTGTCCCTGTCCTTGTTGACAGAAATGCTCAATTATAAATCTCTGTGAGTGGAGCGGCAGTGAAGGATTTGGACATGTACTATCAAAGCACAGAGGAAGAGAAGAAGATAATAAGGGAGAGGAATAAAAAATGTTTTGATAACTCTTTGGAAAAGCCTGTAGTATAAAAGGAGCAAACTCTGTGGCTTGAGTAAATTTCCCAATTCCACTGACCTCAGTTTCCTAATCTATAAAATAGGAAATATAGTATCAAGAATATGAAAATTATTATAGGCATAAAAATGTTTTCTGTAAACTGCTTATAACAGTATTTTCTACCTTGTAAATATTCAAAAAATATTATCCAGTAATGAAATATTAACAACTTTTTGGACTAAAGAGGTTTAAACATTCCAGTATAGTGAAGAGAAGGAGCAAAGGACAGGAAGAAAAATTGGAAAATTATTGCAGTATAGATAGAGAATTTGGCTTTGGAAAGGACAGTGGGCTGTTCTTTCATTGAGGTGGAGGCTGAGAAGTACTATATAGATAAGGGGATAGAAAAGTTTTAAGGTGAAGACGAAGAATTAGGAAGCATCTCATGGCCCTAAAGTTGTCCCCTCCCTTATACAGAAGAAGAGAGCTTTTGCTGAGCATGAGGAGGAATAGGGGTAGGACTTGGGGCTTTAGGATAGTGGAAAAATTTTATAGCAGCTCTATGGGGAATTTGATAGGGGTCAACGGAAGATAAACATGAGTTGCTCAGCAATGCCAAGGACACAGCTGAAGTCAGACAGCCTCAGATTATAGAGGAGGTAATTTGCTATGGTTATGTGAGTGCTGATGGTAGTGTTGTGCACCCTGGAGCAAGTGCAGAGGAAATTCAAAATTAGTTTTGAGGAACAAGATGGGAGGTGAGGAAGAAAGGCAAAAATACTAGTGAAGATATGGGTGGAATCATTAACCACCCAGTAAAGCTGTGAGCTGAGATGAATCTGAAGTGATGATTTCAGTGGATAGATGTACAGAGAGACTGGAGACGGAGCACTTTTTATTCAGCCAACACTGAACTGGCTGCTGTTCTGTGCCACACATGTGCACAGAAAAGATGAAGGAAACATAATTCACCTTGAAAGCTTAAAAACTGGGCAGATCACCTATATATAGGGAATCCAGGGTTCAGCCTGGTAACATAACCCGGCATAATTCAAATTCTGGTTATGAAGTTCTTTGAAGCAGACAGTGCTAGGAAATCGTGGAAGAGGACATTCAACACAGCTCATGAGAAGAGGGGGCAGGACAGGAAGCTCTTCCTGGAGAAGAGCTTGCCTGAGCTGAACTGAGATGATCGAGGGAGGGTGGGAGTGAGAATGGTAGGAAGGGAAAGGAAAAAACAAGAGATCTGAGTGAGGAAAAAAGCAGAGCAAGAGATTGAACAGCCAGGGAAGATAAAGGATTTCACAGAGAAGATGAAATGAGTTATATGTGATACTGTTTCTATGCAAATGAAATCAAGAAGATATGACTTGAAGTGGTAAAATGTTTATTGATGGGGACCGAAGAAAAGTGATATCAGGAGAATAGAAAGACCAGATTTAGTGGCTGATTGAACATGTGAAATTTATTGAAAATGAATAACTGATTTTGTACTTTTGAGCCTGATAGGGACAATTATAGTTTCAGCAACAAAAAGGGGAATCCTAGGTTACAGAAGATTTCAGAGAAGATGATGAGTTTGGAGGTCAACCATTTGGGGGAGCAAATTGAGTGCCGGTTAAAATAATCCAAATAAATAGGATTAAACCAAAGAGAAAATATGTAAGGTTCACAGTGGGAAAGTTCATGGTATATTTGGCTTTCAGCATGACTGGATCCATGGTTCAAATGATAGAATAAGGGCCCATCTCTGTCCCTATTAAAACTTCTATTTCTTGGCTCAACTTATCCTGCTTATTTTCATTCCAAAAACAGGCTCTTAGCATGTGGTAAGGCCATCTGTTTTAAAATGTAAGTTTTATTATTTTTCAGGTTTGATGAGGCCTGAAAATTAGGAGACAACTGCTATTGAATAAATAGTCTGTTGTAGTTCCTAAGAGGAGGGGACACACTCCACTATACAGAGCCACATAGGGAAGGTGCAGGGTCAGTAAAGGGGCTGAAGGAGTGAGGTGAAAGCATTGGCAAAAGTCTTTATTGTTGTTTCACAGGAAGGAATGGAGAAGTATGACAAAGAGGTATAGGATTGGCTAGTTTGTGTAATTTTAGTGGACTCTGATGTGCAGAGGATTTCCCAAGTTATCTGGTATCTGGCCATCAGATAACTAAGGCAGAAGAATAGTGGCTTGGCCTGTGGAAATTCGATAAAGCGGGTAGTTGGGAGGTATGGCTGGTTTGCATATGAAAGACACTCACAGAGGCAGAGGTGTCATTGAGAACCTTAGATATTAGCTAGTCCTGGGATGGACAGTCTCTCTTGGTCCATTGAGGCCCCAGATGCCAGAATATTAAATATATAGAATATAGCTGAGGGACAAGAGAAATAAGAAATGGAAGGAAAAAGTGGAAATGAAGCTTTTGTAAATAAGGAGGGAGGAGAGGGAATGGGAAAAAATAGAAGCAACAAGATATATCATGTACAGGTACAAATCCCCTATGATGAATGCTAGCACTATGTACATCTAAAATGTACCATTAAAATAAAAAAAGTAAATTATAAAATAAAAAAGAATATAGCAAAGTACAGGCAATACACCTATATCACTGCTAGGAAAGATTCTGACTGCCCTTGCTTGGGTCTTCCCTTTCTGTAGTTTAGTGTGGGGTGCAGGTGAGGAATGGTACTGTGATTGATAGTTAGCCTAGACCAGAGTGTGGGGATTGGTGAGGATTAGGCTAAAGAGAAGAAATGAAACAAACACAATACAGAAAACAGGAAAATATGCTTGCTGGTAAGCCAAAAATGCTACTAGTCTTCTATAAGGTGCCCGGAGCCATCTTTGTTGACTCCAGTTGCAGTTCAAATTGACTCTTGGAGCCTAGGCTTCAGCATGCTAAGGGGGTTTTCGTTTTTGTTTTAAGAGCTCTCATCGCATAACATTTGCTGCTGCCTGGCTTGATGCCTTTCTCTTATCCTGCATTTCTACAAACCTATGAACTTAGGGTCCAAAGCAAACTTCAGCTTTAGGCATCATTTTAGGTTTTCTGGTTCCCTTGAGTGGGTAACAGTGTTTCCGTCAATGCCCACAAAGGACATCACAGCCTTCTCTTTGACTATACTTCTTCCATCAAGTCATCTATATTTTTCTAGATTACCTCCTCCTTACTCGTATTAGTGGATGTCTTTCTAGTCCCTTTTTAATCTATCTTTCTTAATATTGTTAAATTGTTTTACTGAGAATGAGCCCCCAAAAGCCTGCCCTAGTCATTTGAATATTACACAAGAGAGAGTGGTGTGTAGATAGCACAGGGGCGGGTGAAGACCTACATTCAAGTCACTTCACATTCCTCTTCTGTAGTTTATTAGCAATACTAAATGGTTTAAACAAGAAAATGCTTGTTTGAAAACTTTCTGAAATGTAATGTAGTTCGGATTACTGTATGATTTCTTGACTACTTTATGTTATATGAATTCTAAGTCTTTTTAAAGCCTTTTTTCTTCATCTCCTCTAAGTAAATACTTTTCTGCCCCCACAGTTAGGCCAAATTTGTTTTTGTCTTTGTATATTTTCCTGAAATTTTCTTCTCTCTTTAGCTTCCTTTCTGAATTGTAACCATTCTTCAAAGTGTGACTGAAGTCCCGTCTCTTATGAAATCTTTCCTAATTATCTAGATTACATGTTCCCTTTTTTGTCTTATACTTCAATTTCACTTTTGATTATTTAATCTTTAATTATTTTCTTTTAGTTTCTGCAATGTTTTATGCTTCAGAGGGCAGGGATCCTTACTATCACTTCGTTTGTACTATGAACAGTGCAAGAGATATAGTTTTAGGTAAATAGTTGCTAATTGACTAATTATTATTTGGAAAAAGTACTAATCGGAAATAATTGCACTTTGGGTATCCTTTGTAAGCATCTCTTTCCCCAGGGGAAGAAATAATTTTGGATTGATTAGACTGACAGATGCTGAAACAATTTAGTGCAATCAAGTAAATCTTTATTAAGTTCTAGAACATATGGATAAGTGCTGAATAAATATTCATTTATTGTTAACTTGTTCAATCTACCATTTTTGGGGGGGGCAGCGCTGGGGATTGAACTTGGGGCCTTGCACTTGCTAGGCCAGTGCTCTACCACTTGAGCTAAATCCCCAACCCCCAGTCTACAAATATTTGTTGAGTTTCCACTATTTGCCCTGTACCATATTAGGTACTGTAGTAAATGTTTACTATTAGATATTTAGATATTGAATATCTAAGCAGGAATCTGACATGATCCTCATCTTCAGTTGAATTTCCTTATGCGATCAACAGTCATATCATTGGATGATTATAAAGCATCACAGGAAATTAAGAGATATTCTTTTAGACATATGAAGAAAGGAATGATTCATTCGGACTCAGGTACTTCAGGAAAGGACTCATAAGGGAAGTAACAGGAAAAAAATGAAGCATTCTAGAAGGAAGCATTGATATGCATGTCTGCTTTGTGTTGGAAAAATTAGCATGCTGGAATTTTTTATTTCCAGGAAGATGACAGTCTATGTAGATTTTCCTATTTACCTCACTAAGTACAACTAAAAATCATATACATTAAATAGGTAAAACAAATATAAAAAACTCTGAAAAGTAGAAAGAAGACAGATAAGCTAGGGACCTTGAAACCTGAAGAATGATTTTTTGGGTTTTCTTTTTGCCTTATGTATCTCAGACTTAGAGCTGAAGGAGCTGACAACTTGTAAATGCCAGTGGATTCAGAGAGGCCTCAAGAAAAGTCTGCTCTCTCTGGCCAAAGGACCTGGAAAGGAACAGTATGACAAGAAATAAAACTGTTAGAAGGTAACCATTCTACTCTAGCCAAACATCACAGAAAAAACAGCGGTCACATCCTCACCTATACCTATGAAGACAGATGTGCGAGATATCCCAATACTCTTGATAGGGTGGTATCAGAGAAGACCAAGCAGGGAACCAGGACTTTTATCACCATCAACTAGTAATAAGGTTTCTCTCATCCTCACGACATCCCCAGCTCTGATGTTAGTAGGGACCATGTTGGGAGGTTGGACCTGTACACTAAGTGGCAGTGTTTCACCTCTTCCCTTACCTGCTTATATGGTGTCAAGTAGTAGGTAGTGGAGAGTCAAGACTTTTGCCTTTGCCCCACAGTAATAAGGTCATGTCACCAGAGCATTCCTGAAAATCACATGGGGGATTTTGAACTCCTTCACTCAATATTTATGAGGAGAACTCCTCTTCCTCTAGTGTTATTGGAAGCCAAGTGGGGCACATGAACTTACACATCCACCTGGCCCTAATGAAGCAGTGTCCTCTCTTCCTATACAACAGAGCTATCAGAAAGACCAACTACAGTCGCAGGTTTAAATAGACCTAGAGTCTCATAACATAGTAAAAACATTTCTAAGTTTCAGTTGAAAATCACTTGTCATAACAAGAACTAGAAAATCTCAAAAAATGAAAAAGACAGTGAATAGATACTAATACCAAGATGACAGAGATTTCAGAATTACCTGGTAAAGAGATTTTTGAGTAACCACAATTACAAACATGCATGAAACAAATAAAAATAGAAAGCCTCACAAAAGAAAGAGAAGTCTCATAAAAGAAATAGCAGATGCAAAGAAGAATTAATTGGAAATTTTGTAACTGAAAAATACTGTAACCAAGATTCTCAGTGAATGGGATTAACCACAGAATGAAGGGAACAGAAGAATCCATAAACTAGATAATAGAGCAAAATAAATTGCCCAATCTGAACAACACAAAAAATAGATGGAAAAAATGAATAGGACTTCAGGGGGTTGTGTCTGAGCTAAGTGTGGTGATGCACACCTGTAATCCCAGCACTCTGGGAGGCTGAGGCAGGAGGATTACAAATTCAAGCCCAGCTAGAGAAAAATGATACTTCCATATAGGGTAAAAAAAAAAATAGAATGAGAGTGGATTTCTCATCAGAAACCATGGAAGCTGGAAATCAAAATGGCACTCTTATTTTGTAGGTGCTGAAAGAAAGTAACAATCAAGTCAGAATTTTATTCACAGAAAACATACACTGTGGGAAAGGAGAAATCAAGACATTCTCAGATAAAAGAAAACAATCTTAGGCATATCTACACTAAAAGAATGGCTAAATTAAATTCTCTGGACAGAAATGAAATGATAAAAGAAGAAACTCTGGGATATTAGGAATAGAAGAAGGAACATGCTAAGCAAATATGTTGGTAAATACAACTGACATTTTTGGGTGGTGTTGGGGATTGAACCCAGGGCCTTCACCCTGGGTGTTTTGAGATAGGGTTTCTCTAAATTTCCTGAGCTGGCCTTGAATTTGTGATCTTCCTGCTTCAATCTCCCACAGTTCTGGGATTATAGATGTACACATCTAGCTCCTCTTGAGTTTCTTAACTGTGGTTGGCAGGTGACTTGAAAATTATAACAATATCTAATATAATTTTAAATGTGTATACAGGAAATAGTTAAGAAGATCATATTGTAAACATGGAAGGTAAACATGGACGTAATAGCAGTTGTGATGTTATGAATGCGTAATTTAATACTTAGAGCAACTACTAAAACACCTGTGCAAAGAGACATTCTCAAAAACACTGTGGAAAACAAAATGGGATTCTCAAAATTATTCACATAACCCACAGGAAGATAGAAAAAACCCAGAGGAAAAAATGTATACAAGAAAAAGAGAAAATAAAACTAAATGGACAGCATTAAGTTCTAATGTATTAATAATTACATTAAATATTAATGGTGCATGCATAACAAAAGCCAAGATTGGCAGAGTAGACTAAAAAGGCATGTTCCAACTATGTGCTGTCTGTGAGAAACACTTTTCATATGTAACAATATAGAGATGTGGAAAATAAAATGAAAATAGCAATTTCTTATTATTTGAAGTAACTGAATTAGCAAATCCTGAACTACTGCTCCTAGTGGAGATATAAGATTGGATTCTTGGATATTCCAGAATTAGGAGTCTCTGGTCACTTTTAATCAGCTGACAAACATATGACATGTTTTATGTGTGTTTCTGTTTAAAAATATCTTACTGAGTGTGGATTATTGATTCATTAGCTGTGAACTCATAGCTGTAATATGAGTGTTCTTGTGCTTAGGAGTGATAGTCAGCACTTGAGCATTTTTTTAAACAGTGAAATCACCAATGTAAACACAAAATTATTAAAAATGGGACACAAAATAGACTGTGAGCACTCTTATTTACAGCATGAGAGTTAAAAATAAGAAGGCAGAGTATCACCTTGTTTAACCTTGGCAGGGAATGTGTGTTCATACTTTCTTTTTTTTTTGGCTCTTCATGTTCACAAATTACTGCAAAAACATTGTGAGGTTTGATTTGGATAATACAAATAAATTTTAGCAGTAGGTAGATTAACAAATGTAGAATGCACAAATAATGAGAATAATTTATATTAGTCAAAGATTAAAGAAAACAGGTGAGGCTATATTACTATCAGATAAAGTACACTTCAGATTAAAGAAAATTACTAGAGACAGAGGAAAGTATTATATAATGATAAAAAGTTAATCCACCAAAAAGCCATAACAATCCTAAATATATAGTCATATAGAAGCAAAAACTTAAAAAAATGAAGGAGAAAAAGTTAAAAATCTGAAGTTATAGACCTCAGTCTCACTCAGCTGTTGCTTGAGCAACAAAATCATCAAGGATATAATGGAATTTAACACCACTAATAAAAAAGATTTGTAAAAGATATTTATAGAACAGTCCACCCAATAGTAGCAGAATACACATTTATTTCAAGTGCCCATAAAATATTACATAAGGTAGACAATATTCTGGGTCATAAAACAAACCTCATCACACCTAAAAACATACAGAGTATGTTTTCTGAGTATACTGGCGTTAAAGATGACTAATAGGAAAATAATAGGAAAAATCTACAAACATTTGAGAACTAAACAACACACTTATAAATAATCTGTGAATCAGTGGAAATCTCAAGGGACATTAAAATACATGGAAGTGAATAAAATGAAAATACAAGTTAAATTTTGTGGGACACAGTCAAAGTAGTGCCAAGAGGGACATTTATAGCACTACATGTATTTTTTAAAAAGAGGAAAAGTTTAATATCGATCTAACCACCCACCTGAAGTTGCTAGGAAAAGAAAATTGATGTTAACCAAAAGAAGCAGAAGGAAGGAAATAACTAAGATTGGGAATCAACAGAACTGAAAGAAGAAAAACAATAGAGAAAAATAAATGAAACAGGAGTGGTTCTTTGAAAGGACCAGTGAAATCAACCATGGTCTACCAAGACTGACCAACAAAAAATGACTCCCAAACACATACACACACACACACACACACACACACACCAGTTTCAGGAATGAAATAAGCTGCCACTGGTCCTGTAGACCTCAAAAGACCGATAATGGATATTACAAATAGGTCTACATACATAAACTTGACAACATAAGTGAAGTGGAGCAATTCCTTGAAATATACAAAGTACCACAACTCATTCAATATGAAACAAATAATTTGTGTATTTCTGTAACTATTAAGAAAATTTAATTTATAATTTAAAAACTCCCAAGAAAGAAATCTCCAGCCCTAGATGGTTTCATTGGAGAATTTTACCAAATATTTAAAGAAGAATTAACACCAATTCTGTATATTTTAATCCAGAAAGCAGAAGAAAGGGGAACATTTCCTAATTTCTTTCATGAAGGTAATATTACTAGGTACCAAATGGCAAAAACAATACAAAAAAAGAAAACTACAGACCAATGTCCTTTATGAGTATGGGCAACCAACATTTTTACAAGATATTAGCAAATGGAATTCACAGTATAGAAAAAACTCTATACCATGACCAAGAAATTTTATTCTTGGGATGCTATGGTGTTTTATATTTGAAAATCAATCAGTGTAATACATCCTATTAAAAGGAAAAACAGAAATACCATGTGATCCTCTTAATTGCTTAAAAGTATTTGACAAACCCAGCATCCATTTGTGGTTAAAATTCTCAGAAAGATAGGAATCAGGTCAACTTCTTCAATATGATACATAGTATCTAAAAGAAACCAGTGATTAACATTTTACTTTGTGGTGAAAAGCTTAATGTTTCCTCTCTTGAGATTAGAATAAAGTAGGAGGAATTAGTCTACTTAATGTCAGGCCTTATTGTGGTATTGATGGAGGAATAGACATTAAGATCATTTAGATCAACAGAGCAGAACTGAGAACTCAGAAAAATAGCCACATAAATGTGCCCTGATGATTTTTCATAAAGGTAAAAAAGCAGTGTAATAAAGGAAAGATCGCCTTTTCAACAAAAGATGGTGGAGCAATGTGCACTGTCATCAGACTATAATCCTTGACCTAAGCCTCATATCTTATATGAAGATTAACTCAAAATGGTTCATGAGTCTAAATGTAAAATGTAAAACCACAAAACTTGTAGAGAAATATTTGACAGGGCTAGGCAAAGAGTTCTTAGATTAGACTCCAGAGTGTGAACTATAAAAGAAAAAAATGATAAATTGGAGTAAAGTTAAAAACATTTCCTCTGTGGAAGATCTTGTCATGAAGGTGAAAAGACAAGATACAGATTAAGAGAAAATATTTGACAACCACTTACGTGACAGAAAACTAGGTATCTAGAATATATAAACTCTCAAAACTTGACAATTAGAAAGCGCATAATCAAAACTTGGACAAAAGAAGAAACATTTTACCGAATATATACAAATGGGAAATAAACACCTGGAAAGATGAGATATCACCACACATCCATCACAATGGCTAAGATAAAAATGGTGACCACATTAACTACTTTCAGAATTTAAAAAATCTGCATCCCTCATACATTGTTGCTGGGAATGTAAAATCATGCACCCACTCTGGAAAAAGAGTTTGGCGGTCTCTTTAAGAAACAGGACAGGTAACTACCATAGGACCCACCCAGCCACTTGTGTTCCTGGGCAGTTATCCCCGAGAAATGAAGACTCAGGATCATACAAAAGCCTACACACTAATGTTCATAGCAGGTTTATTTGTAATAGCCTCAAGCTGGAAACAGCCAAGATGTCTTCAGTGGGTAAGTGGTTAAAAAAACTGTGGCATATCATTCCTGTGGAGTACTACTTAACAATAAAAAAGCACACATTCTTGATATAGACAATGACCTGGATGAATTTCCTGGGAATTCTGCTGAGCTTAAAAAACTCCAAATTTAAAAGGTTATATACTGTACAATTCTGTTTATATAACATTCTTGAAATGACAAAGTTTTAGAAATGGGCAGGAGAATAATGTTTGCAGGATTTAAGGAGTGGGTGGTATGAGAAAGGGTGAGCATGGCTGTGAAAGAGCGAAATGAAGACTCCTTGTGATGATGGAATGTTCTATATTCTAAATGGCATTATTCTGGTTCTGATACTGTACTATAGTTTTGTAAAATGTTACCATGGGAGAATCTGGAAGAAGGGTTCATGGATCTCTCTGTATTCTTATAACTGTAGGTGAATCTCCAATGATCTCAGAATAAAAGCTGTAATAGTGTTAGAGGTGTAGCTCACTAGTAGAGCACTAGCAAGCATGAGGTCCTGTGTTTGATTCCCAGTATAACAAAACAACAACAACCCCCACCCCTCAAACCTGTGACAAAAAATCTTCGTGCAGTTTCTTTCCCAGTCGTCGATCATCTTAAATCTTTTTGTCAACCAGTGGTATACTGGTCTGTGATTATTTATTCTGAATTCCTGTTTTGAACTCAGAATTCCGGTAACTGGAACTATTAGTAATATAATTAAAGAACCCTAAGATTTAGAATACATGCAAACAAATGTGAGAGTGCTTGTGTGTGTAAAGCATGTGCAAGCATATCTAAGAGAGTAGACCTAACTTTCCTCTCACAGTAGCTCGCTCTAATATTCTGATGTAAATCTTAAGAGCTGTAGTGTAAAGTGGCATTTGTAATCCTATTCTGCTCCTAACTTGCCAAACAGAATATCCTCTCTCAGGATATGTAGCTTCAATACAGTATCAACCATTGTGTTGTCAAATCCATGTGAATTATGCAAAACAAAAGAAAAGCAAATGGCCTAGCTAAGGTTTGGCAGCTGCAACAAGGAACCTATCAATTTGAGGTTTGCTGTAATGCATTACATTTAAAAGAATATTCTTCCAAGTAATTCTATGAAGAATCTGTAGCTCATTTCCAAAAGACTGGGGAGAGACAAGAAAAGAAAAAGTTTTGCCAACATTCCTTTGGTTTGTATTTAGGGAATACAGAAAGGTTTAGCATTTTAGATTCTTTCTTAGTTATCAGTTAATTTACCTGTAGAATTTCTTTGGAGAACTATTTTCACATTTATTTGAATTTGAGAAAATAAATAGAAAACTATGAAAGTGTTTACACTGAATGATAGTTCACTAATATGGTTTTGGTGGGCTGGCAGAAAAAGATTCTATTAAATCTCATGGTTTAGAAGATTCTTACAGACTTAGGTGAAATAGATGAGGATTTCTGCTTTTATGGAATCAGATAATTGTCTTTCTGGGCAATGTACAATACCAGCTTACTGTGTTATAAAAATGAAACCATAAAAGCAAAAAAGGAGACAAAAACAAATCTTCATGGGCTTGGATGATTTATAAATGCTCCTCTCTTACAAATCACAAAGCAGGTAGTTAACAAGTACTCTGTGCCTTTCCAGGGCTGTACCATTGTGCCACTGTAAGCCTGGTGAATGGTGTCCTCTGGGGTTGTGTGGCACAGTCTGCATAGCTCTGTGCAGCCACCCTGACACCTACCAGGTGCCTGACTGAGTGCTAGTTACTGAAGAAACAACAATGAGAAAAACACATAAAAAAATCCCTTCCTTCATGGCGTTTCCATTCTGGATTGGAAATAGGGATGGTGAGCTAAATGAATGAGTTAATTTTGCAGATGTTGAGTATCCTTTGTCTGGAATGCCTGGGACCAGAAATGTTGCTGGTTTCATATTATTGAAATATGATTTTGGAATATTTACATACTCACACGCATGCATACACACATGCAAAGTGAGGTATCTTGGGAATAGGACCCAAGCCTATACACAGAATTCATTTGTGTTTCTTAGATACTTTATGCACATATCCTGAAAGTAATTTTGTATAATCTTTCATATAATTTAGTACATGAAACAAGGTGTTGTGATTCAAAGTGTTTTTGATTTTGGAGCATTTTTTATTTTGAATTTTTGGACTATGGATGCTCCATCTGTAGTAAATTGGAAGTGGCACACTCTGCAGGAAAATATGAAGAGGAGCAAACTCTCTAGAGTTTAGGGAGCCTTTGCAATTTTAAATAAGCTGATGGAGGAAGAATTCAATGGGAAGTGAATTTTGAACAAAGACTGGAAGGTACTATGTTTCCTATGTTTCCTCTGGGTAAGAGTGTTCTGAGCAGAGGGACTGAGGTGGGAATATCACACGCTCACGTCAGCAAGGAAGGCGGAGAGCCTGGGCCAGAGGGAGGCAGTGCTAGATGGGTGTTGCAAGGGTGAGGCAATCCCAATAAAATGCTGGAGGTAGGGCTGTAACGGGGGAAGAAGCTGATCAAGAAGAAATAATGAAAACAAACAAAAACCACTGAAAAGATTTTTGATTGCTTTTAAAATAGTGGAGGTGGAAGGGGGGATTTTACTTTATTATAAAAATTTAGTCTTATCCCTAAATATTATTCTACTTGAAACAATGAGGCTTATTATAGAAGGCCCATTTTAGTAGGTAATGCAATATGTCAATCAATCATTAATGGTGGACTAGTACAGGTAACCTCCAATTTTACCCTTAATTAGTGTTACTATGAGAGCCTTATGGAGACGTTAAAATAATGCAAACTATCCAGCACACCTGGCTAAGGTGATTGCATGACATTACCATTCCTGTAGGTAAAGGTCTGTCAGCACCTTCGTTCCAGGCACATATTTGCAGGTTGCAACTTGGCATACTGGTTCAAAAGAGGAGAGTCAAACTAAACTTGAACAAAATCTTTCTTTTGTTTGAAGGAGACATGCCCTTCAGATCCTGGTATAGCTACATCCCACAAAACTTTAGGAATCTTATTTTAGTTTTGTTTTTGGTAAAATAAGAAGTGCCTTTGAAAAAACTGTATACCTTTGGATGCAAATGAAGATTAAAAAAACCTTTTGATGTTTGGCAACAGATTTGCTTAAGAACAAAAATGATTTAGAGGACTTTAAAAAAGAAGTCAGTGTGGTCTATTTTTTTCTTCTGCAGATCACAATCACACTGAAAATTGAAACACTGATACCCCTAAGGGCTATACTTAACTTGCCTGTCTCTGGAACAAAACAAGAATATCCATAAATGTGAATCTTCTTTGGAAGAATAGACATTAAGTTCATATTTGTTGAGAAATTGAGAAGATATATGAGTCAGATAAAAGAAACTATATAAAAAAGTTTTCAAAAACTTATATTTTTTGCTAGGTATGGTGTGGTGCATACCTGTAATCCCAGTTACTCAGGAGGCTGAGGCAGGAGAATCGCAAGTTTGAGGCTAGCCTTAGCAACACAGAGAGATCTTGTCTCAAAAGACAAAACAAGCATCCACAACAAAGTTGCAGTTATCCAATTGCTGTCCTCAAGGTTACCTCTTCTAGGTTTCCATATAGCTGTAGCAAGAGACAGAAGAAAGTGTGGTTTCTCTTCTCGCATTTCTCCCTAAGAGCAGAGAAATGTGTCTCCTCATATCTCACTGGCCAGATCGCTGGAACTGAATCATATGTTCAGGTCTTTCCAAGACTTGCTGCAAGCATCATGGGTCATTCCCTGGAGCTGGGAAGAACCTGTTCCAAGCTCTGCCAATGAAGAAGTAGGAAGGATGGATCATGTAGGTTTCCAGTGGAGCCTGCTACCCCTCCCTCTGTAATTAGCACTTTCTTACCCTCTTAGTCTCACTTTTGTTCATTGTACATTAGTACACATGGGAACTTTTAACACATTTTGTTCTACTCTATAACCATAGTCACTATATTTGTTTGATGTTAATTGTAGCAAATGTGGTATAATTAGGGTCAGTGATGGATTACAGATATGAAAGTAGTCCCATGCAATTACAATGGAGCTTAAAAATTTCTATTACCTACTGATGTTGTAGTCATGATATGTCACAGCACAGTGTATTACTCACGTGTTTGTGGTGGTGCTGGGGTAAATAAACTTACGTGCTGACAGTCATATAAAAATATAGCATGTGCAATTATGGAAGTACATAATACTTGACAATGATAAACAACTATGTTACTGGTATATGTATGTATTTACTATACTGTACTCTTCATCATTCTTTTAGGGCACACTCCTACTTATAAAAAAGTTTACTGTAAATCAGTATATTATGCTGGCAGCAGCCTCCTGTATTTCATGTTTATTGCATTTGATTGCATTATTTTCTCTTGTGCTTGATTTAATCTTGCATTGTTTTATTCATTATGGTCTGAGCAGCAATAGGCTACATTATATATGCACCATGTGACCCAAGTGTGTGTTAGGCTATACCGTCTAGGTCTGTGTGACTACACTCTGTGATGGTCACACAGTGACAAAATTGCCTAGCAACACATTTCTCAGGACACATCCCTGTTGTTAAGGAAAGCACGACTATACTGTCTTTTTGCCAGGGATTTTTTTCAGTTACTTATTTTTTCAAATTTTATTTAAAAATTATTTTTATTGGTACATGTTTGCAGTACATAATGGTTATATTCATCATGGAGTGTTGGTACATGTCACAACACATTTACTTCTTTTTACATCCTCCTCCCTTCTCCTGCCTCCCCCCTCCCTCCATCTCTTTATCTTCTGTTGGGTGAAGTTAATGTTGCAGGGATATTCTTCCCAGGATAGCCAAGGAGAACAGGGAACAAATTTCTTTGCGTTCTTGCAGCTCAAAAAATGTTTGTTAGCCTTTCCTAATTTCCGCAATTCAGGAGAGCCTGAGAGAGTCTGGACAAGGCAACAGCTACAGCATTAGGAGAGCCAAGTACTTATCATTCTCCCTGCTTGGGATATTTACACATTGCCATAGCTCAAAAAGCGTTGGAAGATGTCAGAAGAGAACACCTTGGCTCCAGATCTTTGATAAAACCAGCAGAAGGCCGGGGTATTCTCTGTCATGGATGGATCTAGAGTGACGGTAGAGTAAAGCAGAATATCTCTCCACATCAACAGCATACGCCTCTGAGTGGAAACCATCAAAGCAGTGAAGGACACCAGCATTGGAGTGAACCAGCTAGAGAGGAAACCCAGTAGCTGCCCATCTCTCCAGGCAGCCGATCACATACACTAGCCCCTGCTGCCTCTCAGATCACTAACCTCCCTGCTCTGAGGCACAGGTGCACTTAAGACTGGGAGGTTGGGGGAGGGAAGAGTTATCCTGGACACACAGTGCTTGGGGAGAGGAGAGCAGACCCCACCTCCTGCTCCCTCCAGGCCATGACCCACAGCCTGGCTGCTCCTGGGAGTGGGAGGGAGAAGAGCTTTAAACTAGATATGAAACTGGAATTTAGAATAGTTTTTATTCAAATACAGAAATGAGTGTCCTAATAACTGAAGGTAATGGAACTGTTGTGGAGTCTGTCCAGATACTATTAAGAGTAAAATATGATTCAGTGTAGTGCAGTTGGCAGCAGGGATTGGGGAAATCAAGCCATTTTGCATTTGTATTCCACTGAGTGCAAGCTGTACAATAATCTGGTTACATACAATAGGGTGGAAAGAATACAGATGTTAAAGTAAGACTGGCTTGGTTTGAATTCTCGCTCAGCCTCTCACTTTCCACATGATTTTTGGCAAGTTGTTTTCCACCGTTTTCTTAACTATAGAAGGGGGTTGGGTAGTGACATCAACCTCCCAGGATTTGGGGGAAGATTAAATGAAAGTAGGAAGTATCTAGTGTGTTGCTTGCAGCATAGATCCTTGAAAGAGGCAGTGATTATTATTACATCTGGAGACAGATGTGGTGTATCAAGGACTAATGGTTAGTGTAGCTATCAAGTATAGTTTGCAGTGGTTAAATGTGTCAGATCTGAAAAGTATTGGATGTTTTTTCTGTCCCCAGCCATCTTTTTCAATGAAGTCAGTACATTGTCAAGGCATTTTTCTGCCTAATTGGAAGTTAACTGGAAACAAGTACTATAAAAAACACGAGAAAAGCCTTCTTGTCTTGATCAGAAAGATGAGGAAGCTCCAGAGAGATCTGAAGCAGGGCTTCTGCCAGCCCCCAAATGCGCCACCCACTTTTCCCTGGGAAGATGCACTGAATAACATGCCCTGGGCCATATGAGTGTGTTCCTTGGCAACCCTAGTCCTGCGGAGTTTGGCAAGAAGATATTTTCATTTTGCCAGCTAAATCCCTGCCGCTCTGAGCTGGCTTTATGTCTCTGTTCCCAACACCTTCCCCATTCCTAGCGGATGGAAAATTTGTTTGTGCAACAGCAAATGTATCTCATCCCTCCTAGTTCTGACCCTAACTTCCTCCCCATATTCTCCAGCCTGTATGTGTACTTGGGTGGCTTGCTTTAAGAAGGTTCCAGCTGTGACATTGCGTGTTGGTCATTTGCTTCCCAATCTCTTTCTCCTAAGCCTCCCTTCTTTGGTGACCCACCAAAAACTGCATATTTCCTTGCTGTCCTGTAAGGAGTCAGTTGTGCAGAGCTGTGTGGTTAATAGGAACGGTTGCTCTGCCTGAAGATGGTTAGTGGAAGCAGCCAATGTGAGTATGGCAGGGAGGAGGAATCATTCTAGAAGTTGTCCAGTCTTTTTTTGAAGGCAGTGCTGAGAGCACATTATCTGAGTATGAGGGATGAGATACATTTGCTCTATTATCTGAGTAATAAACTGTATCTTTAGATCAGAAGTTCTTTGAAGGAGGGGGGCTTCCAATGTTCTGGGTAGGTCCCTGGGGGTCTGAAGCATAGTCAAGAAGGACTCAATGAAGATGATGAAAGAAAGGGCTAGGGAAGGAAAGGGAGAAGAGTGAGAAAGATGAATGAAAGCTACAGCTATTGAATACCCATACTCCACCTGTCATATATTTTTACTGAAGGTTTAAGATAATGTCTTATAACATTACTTTCATTTATATTGATCGCTAACACTTAAATAGCGCTGACTCTTTACCAGGCATTATACCAAACACTTTCTATGTATGTGATACCTTGGTTCACAAACTCAATTCTCTCCATGATTCTGAACATTTTTTTTCATATACTTATTGGCCACTTGTTCTTTTCAGAACTATCTGTTTATTGGGCTAGTGTTGCTTTTTTTTTTTTTGGTGTTAAGAGTTTTTGTTGTTGTTGTTGTTGTTCTTTATATAGTCTAGATATTAATCCTCTGTTGAAAGAATAGCTGGCAAAAATTTTCTTCCAGTTTGTAGGCTGTCTCTTCACTCTTTTGGTTGTTTCATTTGCTGTGCAGAAGTTTTTAAATTTGATACAGTCCCATTTATCTATTTTTGCTATTATTTCCTGTGTTATTGGAGTCTTGTTTAGGAAGTCTTTGCCTGTGCTTGTGACTTCAAGTGTTTCTCCTGTGTTTTACTCTAGCAGTTTCAACATTTAAAGTCTTAAACTTAAGTCTTTGATCCATTTTGAATTGATTTTTGTGCAGGGTGAAAGATGGGGATCCAGTTTCAATTTTCTACATAAAGATATCCAGTTTTCCCAGAATCATTTGTTAAAGAGGCTGTATTTTCTCCAACACATCCTTTTGGTCTCTTTGTCAAGAATTAGATAGTTGTACTTGTGTAGGTTTGTTTCTGTGTCCTCTATTTTATTCCATTGGTCTACATGTCTATTTTGTCCCAATATCATGCCGTTTTTATCACTGTGCCTTTGTAGTACATTTTCGAAATCAGACATTGTCATGCCTCCAGCCTTGCTCTTTTTGCTTAGGATTGCTTTGGCTATTCTGGTCTCTGTGTGTGTGTGTGTGTGTGTGTGTGTGTGTGTGTGTGTGTTGGCGAGGATTGCAGTGAATTTGTAGATTGTTTTTGATATTATAGCTATTTTAATAACATTAATCTTGCCAACCATGAACATGGGAGGTCTTTCCGTTTGTAGTGTCTTCTTCAATTTCTTTCTTCATTATTCTGTACTTTTTATTATGGAGTGTTTTTTGTATATTCTTGGTTAGGTTGATTTGCTAAGTATTTTATTTTTTGAATGTATTGTGAATTAGAATGGCTTTCCTGATTTCTTTCTTAGCTAGATGATTATTGGTATGTAGAAAAGCTTCTGGTTTTTTTGAAATTGATTTGTTTTATCTTTCTACTCTGCTGGATTTGTCAGCTCTAACAGTATTTTGGTGGAGTCTTTAGGGTCTTATAAGTATAGGATCATATCCTCTGCAAATAAGGATAATTTTATTTCTTTTCTAAATATATCCCTTTTATTTCTTTCTCTTATCTAATTACTCTGGTTAAAATTTCAAGTACTATGTTGAATAAGAGTAATGAAGGAGGACATACTTGTCTTGTTCCTCATTTAAGAGGAAATTCTTTCAGATTTTCCTCATTCAGTATAAGTATTTCTCATTTTAAATTTTATGAATGGACCCATGTATCAGTGTTTTCTCTGTCTTTAAATAAGGAGTAAAACCATTGAGGAAAACAGATTATTCCAAGTTGCCTTCTAGTCAGTTATGTACTATTTATTAAGCATTAGCTATTAGGGGTTTTGAAATAGAATTTTACATTGTTTGCTGTGAATTGTCTATTTCCTTTAGTTCTTAATAAAATTAAGGTCTGTTCTTCTTGTATAAGAGTCTACTATTTGCTTACCAACAGCATGTTGACACAGAGGTCATCAGATACTTTTGGGGGTACCATATCATCACCTTAGGCAGCAGTAGGATTAAAAGGTCAAGACTGAAGGACTTAGAGGGTAGATTACATAAAGAATAGAATCTTTTATATGCCAAGTGCCTGTGGATATGAATTTTTGTTTCATTCGTTCATCTATTCAACAGGTATTTTGACGACATCCTAGTAATATAATTTGAAATATTAAAATGTGACTTATTTGAGATTGTTCTTTGGCACATTGAAAAATAGCCCTATTTAGAAAGCAGTATCTTTCATATCTTTATCCCTCAGATATTCATTTAGCGCTTATGACCCATGTACTTGAAATATAGCAGTAAGACAAAACTCCAAACATTCCTTCAGGAAAATCGCATACTGAACAACCCATCCAAAATTTACTTTTTGTCTTGGCCCTGCTCCTGTCTCAGCCACTTTCTATCATATCATCTGCTTTATTATACTATTACCTATTTGTCTTAGTTACTTTCTTGTTGCTGGGACAAAATACCTGATATTCACAAGGAGGAAAGGTTTATTTTAGCTCACAGTTTGTAGATGTTCCAGTCCATAGTTGACAGGCTCCAAGGCAAGGTAGCATGGCAGAGAGGCATGGCAGAGGGGCATGGCAGAGGAGAAACAGTCCATGATAGGGCAGGCAGAAAAAAGCAGCAGGCTTCTTTTCCCTCTTTCCCTTTATCTTCCATCCAGGCTACAAGCCTATTGGTTAGTGCCACCCACACCCCGGGTAGGGCTTCTGTTTTCAGTAAGTCTATTTAGTCACACCCCAAACCATGCTAAACAAATCAGTGGATTAATCCAGTTATCACATGCTTAATCTAGTATTGCACACCCACAATCCAGCCATCTACAAAAGTCAGACCTATGAGCACATAAGGATTTGGGGGGACATCTAGATATAAGCCATAACACTATTATTATCTAAAATTATCTTATTTTTATTTATTTACTTATTTTCCCCTTATGACAGGTGTGTAGCTTCAAAAGATCAGAGACCCAGTTTGTCTTCCTCTTGCTCAATCTCCATCAGTTAGAATGGTGTTTCAGCCAGTTGTAGGTGCTTAATAAATTTGTTCTCATTTAATTATAATTATAGTAGTGCTATGAAATGTATTACTGAAAACATTGACTTAGTATGGGGAATCAGGAATACTTTGTTAAAGAAATACTAATTGATTAAACTCTGAAGAAAAAGTAACAATTATTGCAAGGGGCAAAGAAGATATATTCTTCCTGCCTCTTTCTGAGTCTGGCTTTTTCGCTTAACATAATGAGTTCAAAATGAGCAGGATGAGGACAAAATATGGCACGGAGGCAGGTGTGAGTTGAAATTAGTCTATTAGAGTTTAAGAGTAGAAAAGCACACATGATGAGCCTAGAGAGGTAGGAGAGGGCAGGGCATTCAGGGAACAGGAGACTGCAGGTTTTGAAGCTTTGTGGTAAGAGTAGTGGCAAGCTATTGAAGGTGTATAAACAGGAAATAATCTCTTGCTCTATGGCTTGGTAGGGTACAGCTGAGTGGATGTGTTACCATTCGTAGTCTTGAAGATTAGACTTTCTGTTTTGGAAATCTTGAAGTCAAAGTACATGTGAAACATCCAGTTAGAAAGGAGAAGTAGAATGAAGTAGAATACGCACACACATACACACACACATGGGAAGGGGAAATCAAAGAAGAGGTCTGAAATGAATAGACTCATTTGAGTGGCAGCACTATCTACTCATTGTAGATAGTGTTTGAAGTACACCTTGAAGTTATCAAGGACGCTGATAACATTATTTAGGGAGAGAATGGGGACTAAGAGAAACAGGCCTTCTTTCAAACTGAGCCTTGAAGAACATCTTTTAAAGACTTGAGAAAGAAGAATGAACAGAGAATAATATTCAAAGCAAAAGAGACTGAATCAGTTATGCTTGTTTCTACAGTCTCTCTGATTTTGTTGTCAGTTACTCAAGTATACCAATAAATGGACTCTATTTAATTTACCATATAGTAATAATTTATTTTCTTGTCTTGTTCGTTCTATTGTCCTTGAGAACAGGGGCTCTGTTTTTTAAAATTGTGCTTCATCCGTGTCACGCAGCACACTGCCCGCCTAGTAGGCACAGGACGTGCCTGTGATTGAGTGGGAATAAAGATCCTAAACGCAAGAGGAGCAAAAGTAGAAAGCAGATTTTTCCTCATCCAGCTTTTGTGTAGAGGCCATCAGCATTTTATTTTAAGTCTTTTGTCTCTAACTGTGCAGTGGTAAATTTCAGGTATCAGCAAGCAGATGGGAAACTTTCTGAGGGGCAGAAGAGTAAACACTGTATCTGTGGTTTCTTTGCATGGATTTGCTTCTAACCCTCTACTTGTGGCTGCTAGAAATTATTTCTAGAAGCTGGCTAAGAACTTGGTGTCCCCCTTACCAGCTTGGAGGTTGGCCTACCCAGATCTACCAGTAGGCCTTTTACCTCTACTCCCTCCCCCTTTGCACTGTCTGTGACCCACCCCTCCTCACTTTATCCCAATTCCTATTTTCCTTTGCCCAAAGAATACCGGAGGCATATTTAATAATTATAGCCATTATTTTCACAGGGTTTAATAATGTTTTTGTATAGTTAACACCTTTCTTTTCCTTTTCTGTTCTGAAATACTTTTTCCATTTATATAATTTTTACCTTTGGTAATAAGGTTTCTGTATTCTCTTTGATAAAAGATCTAACAATAATGTGACCAGTCTGTGAAGCTCAATGGGTCTTTCTTCATCCAGTCCTTCCTTGTGGTGGCTGGATGCCTCTGCTGGCTTAGCCTTGGAGTCCTCATGTTTGGGAATCAGCTTGTTTTCTGAACTGAGGCACATAGTTGTTAATATTAAAACTTTTTAGGGCTGGGGATTTAGCTCAGTGATTAGAGTACTTGTCTTGCAAGCACAAGGCCCTGAGTTCGATCCCCGGCACCACAAAAAAAAAAAAAAAAATTAAAGCTTTTTGATAACCACTGATCCAGTCCTTGTTGAGTGGACTCTGCTTTAATTTATGATCTTTGTTCCCTGAATTTTATTTTTTCTAGGTTTACTGTTTGCTCTTGATCTGTGGAATTTTATGCTTACTTGAACTGCAGAATTTTTCTTAAGTCTGGTTTTGAACCAATGGTTCTGTTATTTGAAGGAAGGTGTTGGTTTTTCAGCCTGCTTCTGTCATCTTTTCTGCTGCCTGTTACATTTCTCATCTCCAAGTGACTTGGCTAACTGGGCATATTGTTAACTTTGGCAAGGAGCAGCATCAACAGACTCGGCTGTGGTTAGAGGAGAGGTTCAGCTCTTGAACGAGGGTCAGTCATGAGTGTGTAGAGGTTATCAGTGGAGAGTCTAGGAGAGACAGGGCTGAGTGGTAGAGAAACATTGAACAAAAGAATCCCACTGATTTCAAATCGAGTTGAATTTGAAGTTCTACATACATGAGTGAAGATTAATTTTTGAAATATTTGAAGGCATACATTTAAAGATGACAACTTAATGTTAAAGTGGGAAGTTATGATTCATGAGCAGTAGTATAAATTTGAGTGACATGACTGTATTCATTGACACAAACTGCCTTACATCTTTATGTTTCATTATATTAGTTCTATGAATAAAACCCAGAAAAGTTGTAGCACAGGAAATGATTTTGAATTTTTCATTCAGTCGTCATTATTTACACTTTTTCACATTTTTGCAGATTTTAAATTGCAGTAATGATCTTGCTATTCAATTTTCCTATTTCTTATAACCATAACCTTACAGAATAGCCACAAAGGTGGGAGGAAGCTGACGTAAGAAGGCTTTGAGTTAAGTGTAAATGCTTTCCTCAAAGCTTGATGGTAAACCCAGAAGGGTGTCTTCTTTTCTATGGGGAAACTTATTCAATTTAATTATATCCCCAAATTTATTCAATTCCATTATATCAGTGGCATTTCATTTATTGTTTCCTGACAACATAGAAGTTTTACTTTTGCTCCAGGAAAGAAAAGGAGGTAGGCTTATAGTTGTGAAAATAGCCCTGGACAGATTAATGGGCCCTAAAGCATAATGAAGAGAGGCCATGAGAAGATCACTGCTATTTAATAGAAATTTCTATAATGATGGAAGTGTTTGTCTGCACTGTCCAGTGCAGGGGCCACTGACTGCAGGTCGCTAGTGAGCCCCCAAAATACGGCTCTTGAATGAAGAAACTGAATTTTATTTTCAATTTAATTAACAATCACCTGTGGGCAGCGGCTACTGTACTGAATAACACAGTCCTAGATCATTGTATTAGCTTTCTATTGCCATTATAAAAAAATCGCCACAAACTTAATGGCTTAAGCAACACAGTTTTATTTTCTTGCAGTTCTGTAGCCGTCTGGCACAAAAAATTAAGGTTCTGGCAAAGCTGCTTTCTTTTTTGGAGGCTCAAGGGAAAAGTCTATTTCTTTGCTCTTCTAGCTTTTCATAGCTGCCCACATTCCTTAGGTCATAGCCCCCTCCCTCCATCTTCAAAGCCTTCAGAATTGCATTTTTCTGTCCCTTTCTTCTATAGCTTCTCTGACTCTCTTTTGTTGCCTCTTTTCCACTTTTAAAGCTGCTATGATTACCTTGGACCTGCGTAGCTAATACAGGAAAATCTCCCTACCTTAAAATTAGCTGACTAGTGACCTAAATTCCCCTTTGTTATGTAACCTAACACATTCACAGGTTCTTGGCATTAAGACTTGACCATCTTTGGCTCTTCTAAATCTGGGCCATTTAGTGAAAAGGCAGGCAAGGCTCTCTATAGCTTTTTTATATTATTTTTTGTACCTACATCAGGGTTGTAGTATATTCCCCACATTATCCGGGGGAGTCTCATGATTCCAGAACAATAGAAACTTAACTGTAAAAGATAATTTATGATACCTAGCCCATACAATATTATTCTCTTCCACAGAGTCTGTATTTCATTTAGTTTCTGTCATCAGCCTCTTGTGAAGGATATTCCCTACTTAGCAACAAAATCAGTTCTACTGATGTCCTATTTGTTCCTCATCATATTTTCATTTGATTCTTTAATCTCCAAATAGTGACCGGCTGGTTTTGACTGATTTAGAACCATGTCAACCTGTTTTCTCTGCAATTGCTTGTCTCAATAAATGACTTTACCACCCACGGTTTCATGAGCAAAACTCTTGAGAGTCCCCTTTACTTCATCCCCTATCCACTCACTACTCTTGAATATCCTTTATATATAATTCCTAGTATATCTCTGAGATCTATGTGGTTGTTTTTAGAATCGTTTGAGTTTTTAGGATTATAATTTAGAATTAGTTCTTTCTTATAACTTCCATTTCTCTGGTGAGATTTCCATTTATTCATGAATAAGACCATAGTTTCCTTTAATTCTTTGACTATATTTTCTATTAATTGCTTGAACATGTTTATAATTGCTATCTTAAAATCTTTGGTAAATCCAATACATGGGTCATCTTGAAAGCTGTGTCTATTGATTGCTTTTTGTAAATTATGGATCATATCTAGCATGCAGAAGCAGCTAGATTGACAGAAAAGTAGAACAATCTTTTGAAGATGCAGTTGCAGTGCCAGCTAGGTGGCAGTAGCTTGGAGGGCGGGGGCAAGGATCTTCAAAAGGTTGTGCATGCTTTGAATCAGCATCCACTATCTGGTACTGTGTCTCCCATAGCCCAGAGTCAAGGGTCCAGTAATCAAGTGGTGGAAATGGAAAATAGTACCGTTCATCATTATCCCTAGTGATTCACTAGCAAAATTTTTGCTTCTTGTTCCCATGATCTTATTCTCTGCTGGGCTAGAAGTCTTAGTTCCAGAGGGGGGAAGGCTTATACCAGGAAGCACAACAATGATACCATTGAAATGGAAGCCAAGACTTCCCCCTGGTTATTTTGGTAACCATATCTCATATCTCTGAGTAAATAAGCTGAAAAGGGAGTTATAGTGTTGGCAGGGATGATTGACCCAGACTATCAAGGGGAAACTGGACTATTACTCCTCAATGGAGGATTGGAGAATGTACTTGGAGTGCAGGAAATCTCTTAGGGTACTTCCTTATTACCATGTGCTGTTATTAAGGTCAATGGGAAACTACAACAACCCAGTGCAGGCAGGATGACAAATGACTTACAACTTTCAAGAATGAAAATATGGGCCACCCAACCAGGGAAAGAACCACGACCTGGCAAAATGCTTGCTGAAGGCCAGGGGAATACAAAATGGATAGTAGAAGACAGTAGTTACAAATGCCAGGTATGACCCCTTGATCAGGGTTAGGGTTGAAGTTGGATACAGAAATGAGGATTTTAATTGTAATAGTTCTTTCCTAATATGCTCCCTATGTAATATAATGTTGATAGACAATATTTGGCTATTAAGTATTGTTAACCTGTGTTATAACATTCAAGTTACAAAATGTTAGGAGTAAGCATCACCTAAAGAAAACTTAGCTTCTATTCTATAGAGGGAATTAGTGCATTTCCATTGGCATGCAGGATAGTTATACCATGTTAGGTGTAATTATGAACTTGTATTTGTATCTGGAAACTATGATTTAAGAAAATGTGTCTGGTTGTCAGCTTGACAAGAGGTGGATTGTAATAGTTAACTGTTGTGTCAATTTGAGTAAGAAATGGCCAACTGATTGGATTAGCATAGTTGTGGGTGTTGCTGAGTGGATTTACCAAAGACAGAGGCCCACCCTGGGGGTAATTGGCATCAACCAATAGACCTGTAGCCTGAGTGGAATAAAAAGAGAAAAAGAAAGAAGTCTCTCTGCTCCCTTCCTGCCATGCCATGAACTGTTTCTCTTCTGCCATGCCCCCCTGCCCTGCAAACTATGCACTGAAACCTGTACAAACTGTGAGCTAAAATCAACCTCTCCTCTAACTTGTGGGTGTTGGGCATTTTGTCCCAGCAACAAGAAAGTAACTAAGACACTTGTCCACCCACCACTCTTGAATATCTCTTTAGATATAGTTCCTAAAAGATCTGAGATCTGCCCAGTTACTTTTTAAATCAATTTAGTTTTTATGCTTGTAATTTAGATTTAGTTCTTTCTTAGAATCTCCATTTCTCTGCTGAGATTTTCATTCGTTTATGAATCAAGATCATAGTTTCCTTTAATTCTTTGAATATATTTTCTATTAATTGCTTGAAAATATTTATAATAGCTATCTTAAAATCTTTGATGAATCCAACACATGGGTCATCTTGGTAGCTGTTTCTATGTATTGATTTTTGTAAAATTATGGATTACATTTTTCCTTCTTTGTAGATCTAGTAATTTTTATTTTATACTAGAGAGCATAGATAACACATTGTAGATACTTTGAAATCTGTTACCTATATTTGAACAGTGTGTGTATAAGTGTGTGTGTGTGTGTGTGTGTGTGTGTGTGTGTGTGTGTGTCTAGAGGCAATCGAGTTACGGGCTGATCGTCTTTAACTTAATTTTATCCTTTTCTAGGGAAAATTCTGGGTATTTCCTAAGTCCTTCTAATTTACTGTTACTTAATTTTCAAAGTGTTTTATCTGAATATCTTATCAAGGCTTAGTTTTACACTTCTTTTCTGATGGGCCTAGAATAGTAAGTGCTTTAGGACAGAGTTTCTCAATCTTTTTTTTTTTTTTCATTATTGCCATCCAATAAAACTTTTTGGACATTTTTATCCCAATTTTGGTCCCCTTGCCAAATTTTCATACTCAAAATATAACTGTGTATCTGTTTATGTACTATGATTCTTCAGAGGGCTAAAAAATACCATAATATCCAGTATTCTTTGTGTTTTTCCCCTCCCCCCAGGAAGTAATTTTTGACTCTTTGGTGATAAAATTTCCTCTGTTGTGTATGTGTGTTCTAGGATGTGATTTTAAGGTGAAGACTTGCTGGTTTCTCTGCTGAGTGCTCAGAGGATTAATGAGGTGCTAATGAGATTTTGTGTCCTCCCTATCTGTTAGAATGCCTGTATTTTCCACTGACCTCAAACCTCGTGTTTCTATTCCTTCTAGCCCTATTGCAGCCACTGTCCAGAAGCTTCGGGTGATATCATCTTGTGCATGTACAGCCCACTCCTCAACAGTGGACTTGCAGGGAACCTGTGCAGGGACATGCGGAGCCACACATTTCATAGCATCTTCCTCTCACAATGCTTTCCAACTCTTCATACTTGGGACTCTGACTTCTTCTCAGCTCAGTGCCACTGTGCCGCTCTACTTGGGCTCTGGTTCATTTCCCTGTAGTTGTGAAGTTGCCACGAGGCAAATAGCTGAGCAAGCAGGATCACCTTGTCAGTTTTTTTTCTCTCAGAGTCTATAGTCTGGGACTGCTTCCTTCCCTGTACACAAGATGGATGCCTGTTTTTGACCAGTTTTATAGTTCATATGTTACTTTATGGTGGGAAGGTTAATCCTCCTATACGTCTACTTTCAGTCCCCATACATATCATACAGGTGATAATCTTCCTAATGAAATTACAACAGTCTTCTAACCAGTCTTCTGGTCTTCTGACTTTCAGCCTGCACGAATCTCCAGAGTGGGTTTACTGAAACACAAGTCTCTTATTTACCTGTTTGGAACCCTTATTGTACACTCTTTTACCCTTAGGATAAAGTTCAACTCTTGAAAGTCGCTCACAGGCTTCCCTCTATGATTTGTCTCTCATCTCCTTCTTCAGCCTTGGCTTTTGTCACTCCCTCTTGAACCCACGTACATGTCATAATGATCTTGTCAAATGTGCAGTGATGTTACTTGCCTTTGCATATTTATTCTCCTGTGTCTGAAACTCTCACTCTCTGACTCCCCACTTTACTTGGATAACCCTTGTTCAACCTTTAGCACAGCCTTTTTCTGGGATGCCCGTATCAGTATAGATATGCTTCATGCTTTATGCGCCGTATAATATCCTAGCATAGTTATTTAACAATTCTTCTATTTCCTCTCCTTACTCCCACCAGAAATAAGCTCTATAAAGGCAGTTTTTTACCCCTCTTATCTGGTATTTATTCATAGTGCTTAGTACAATGCTTGATGCATAACTAGGTATTCTATTAATATGTATTTACTGAATGAGCGAACACATACAAAATATGCTTAGTCACTTTTTCATAAGACTGTTCTTCCAATGACAGGGTAACCATTACAGTTTCCTTAGTCTTCACTCCTCCTGGCTATGTATCCAGAGACTGTAATGGAAAATATTTATAGCAGGAGTTGGCAGACTGTGGCCCTTAGGCCAGATCTGGCTTGCTGTCTGCTTTTGTAAATAAAATTTTATTGAAACACAGTCATGCCAGTTTCTATACACACTGGCTGCCTGTGGCTGCTTTCTGTCCACCACGGTGGTATTCAGTGACAGTGATGGAGACATGTGACCCACACAGGCTGAAATGTTTACTTTCTGGCCCTTTGCAGGAAAAATTTGTTGGCCACTAGTCTATGGCCTCATCTTATTTATTTAAATGAAAGAAGCCTGGGATACCATGTTAGGGTTGATAAGTTAGATTATAGACTAGGCTTATTTGAGGTCAGAAATTAATTTTGAAATCTCTGTGGCTTAATATTTACTTGTAATCCATGCACAGTCCTGTGCTTCTTGGGTAATTTTGCAGAGCTCTGCTCTCCATACAGAGGTTCAGAGATCTAGACAGCTTCCATGTTGCATTCCACTCCTGTCTGTCTGCCTGGCAGAGGGAGAGGAAGCTGGAAGCCTGCAGTGATGGGCCTCAGAGTGACACCTGTCACTTCTGCTCATGGCCCACTGACCAGAGTGAGTCGCATGTCTCCACTTAGGGAAAGGGTGTTGGGTTGTGGGGAGAGCACGTGCACATTTGATAGTAGTGAGTATCTCTGTCACAGAAAGATTGCCTGAAAATGATCAAAAATGCTTTGGGAGGGGGATTTCAACTTAATATTTTCATTGTCAGTACTCCTGCAAATGCACTCTCCCACACACTGCATTATAATTACGCTTTTTATTTTACAGGTACTGTATCCAAGATATTAAAATATCATTAAGAGTAAATAGAAGGAATTTTTAAAACAAGAAAATTCAAATCCACTTTCTTTTAAAGTTAGGGTCTACTTGTTCTTAAATGTTTTATTTCATTTTAAAATATTCAATTGCCACAATTCTTCAAGAATATGGCGTGAAAATTAACTGAAATGCAGCAGCGTTTTAAGTGACCCAAAGGATTTTGTGGACCCATGAGGCTCCATTGTGAACCCCCTTTCCATGTACTTTGAAAACTTACCCTATTAATGCAGTATTACTTAGAGTGATGATTTTTAAGATCCGCCCCCACCAACTTTTGTCTGTTTTAAGCAGTGGAACACGTTCAACAAATGAGATCTTTGGAGGAAACCCAACTTATAAAATACAGGAAAGGAAGCCGCTCTGGTCCCAGAGGGCTGGCTTTGGACTCCTGTATATTCAGTCCCTTTTTTATCAATCCCATTTCCCCTTTCCTAAATGAACACTTTTATAATGTCTTTAAGGAGTGAAACACCACTGCTTTGAGCCATTTACAGCCAGAATTTTTGAATTGTAGAATCACAGATTTTAGAACTCAAAGGAAATTTAGGAATTCTGATTCTAGTGGTTGTTTAACAGCATTGGAAGCATTGGAAGTATAGGACCACAAGCAACCTGTGTACCAGATCTAAAAAAGTAGAGAATCTCAACCAAAAACAACTTAAAAGTGTTGAAGATGTTGTTTATTCTTATATTGAAGAAAGACTACTAATTTATACTAAAATATGTTACAAAGGGCATTTTCAGATTCATACTGTTTAATTTTTATTTTTATATACATATTAAACTTTTAATAACATATTATTTTTATTTTTAATAACATATTAAATCACCCAAGAACTAGACACCAATACAAAATCTAAGTTCTTGACAATGATCTACCTTTATACCTCATCAACCCATTTCCTTGCCTATTCTTTTCTTAATTAATCATGATTCTGAACCTGATGTTTATATTTTCCTGTTTTTGTTTTTATATAGTTTCATTGGTCCCTTCCTTTGTTCCTCCCTTCTTTCCTTCTTTCTTTTTTCCTGGTACCGGGGATGAATCCAGGGCCTTGGGCATGCTAGGCAAATGCTATACCACTGAGATACATCTCTCTCTGTCTCTCTCTCTTATTCTCTCTCTTTGTGTTTTTTAAAAGTAAAAAATAGAGCATCAATCTCTTGGGATTTGTTTGTTATAATTCAGTATTAAATTACCCAGAATCATTCATATTGTTTCATGTTACAGTAATTCATTTATTTTGACTTCCCTGTAATAATCCGTTATATCAATGTAACAATTTATCCATCCATTCTCTGGTTAAGGGAAATTAGGTTGCATCTGTGTTCTAGATGTAGACTACAGTGATGGTTATGGATACTCTTTTATGTCTCTTTTTGTACCTGTGCAAGGGTTTGTTTTGGGTAGGTACCTAGGAGTTGAATTACTGGGTCATAGAGTATGTGAGTTTTTCGAATTAGGAAGCAATGCTAAACTTTTTGTTTGTTTTTTTCTTTAGCCAGAGTTTTGTAGAAGCGATAGCAGTTTTCTACCTTTTCTTTGGAACAGTGTATACTTAGCTGTGCCCCTGCCACCTTCATTCCCTCTCCTGTGCTGGGGCCTGCACTGAAACTCTTCTGAAGTTGGCTGACTTTGGAAACAGGTACGATCAATCACCTGCTTTTACCTTAGGTCTTCCTTGGTCTGGTTAGCAGTTGCTGCTCCTGACATAGGCCTCAAAATATTGTCAGGGGCTGCTGCAGGTTTAGTCTCATCTCATTGCTGAGTTCTGTGGTGCTGCCATATTAATTTTCCTAGGTGCTTGAATCCTGACAGTTCTTTGGCATATTTCCTTGCTTTCTGGTTTCACAATCCCTAGCTTGATACTAAATGTTGAGGAAAGGCAATCCTTCTTGGAGCACTCTGACTTCCAGATCTCTGGTCCTTTGTCAGCTCAGGCAGCTGAGACAGCCTTAACCAGAGATAACAGCATTCAAATGGTATACAGTACAGACTAACGAGTGACCTAGGACCCAAGGGTAGTGTAACACTGTGGGGACTGGGAGACCTGATGATGACATAGCCTCTTCTCATAGGGCTACTCCTAGATCTTTTGATTTTCTAGAAGAAAATAGAGATCTAGATTTTCTATATAGAATCTGTTGACTTTGGAGTGTCAACAATTTATTTGGTATCTGCAAAAATTCTGTGTAGATCAAACAAAATATATCGGACCTGGGCTCGGCCCACAGAACATTGATTTGTGAACTTTGGCCTGTTTGCATTTTGCTTTACTCTTGACTTATCTGGATGTTCTGGCTGTGGAATCACCCTCTTTGAAGAGATGCTTCATTATAATGCCTGTCAGGTTAACTTGGATTTGCAAGTGGTCTGATACTGAGAGCCAGCAGGGCAAGATCTGGTTATTTAGCTTTTTTATCTCACCATTTGCCTTAAGTGCTTCTATCAGGTGGCAAGCCAACTCGTTTTGGCAATTTTAGTAAAAGAGAAATGTTATAAGGAAGAATTTTCTTTTTAACTATTGAGAAGGTTTGTATGATAAGAGACTGTGTACTTTATTATTCAATGCTTCTTCCATCTGTTTGCACTTGAGAGTTTCTCTATGTGCTCTTGTTCTGATATTAATCAGGTGGCCCTGGCATCAGCAGATGCTGGGTTCCCTCTGCCTCCATCTTATCATAACATGCTGGTGAGCTAAAACAGCACTTTTTCTGACTTAGAAAAAGAAGACCTTTCACTGTCTACCACCTCAGAAGTGTTCACCACCTCGTGATTTGTGGATTCTAGGCTACTGACTATTTAAAGCAGAGCTTTCTTGAAACAGAAAACCTTTGCTTTCCTTGGAATTATTTGGCACATTCTAAGAATGAATGTGATCAGTACCAAATCAAGGAATCAAGAATGCAAGTCATAAATCACATAATTTTTTGGTTCTCGAGTCAGTATGAGACTCAGTATTTTCTGGGCTGGATCTGCTGGTTTGCCAAGTGTAGGATTATAGATGTGATCTCCAAGATGAGCTAATGGAGTCTGTTAGAACAAGGTACACAAGATCATAGATTTTATCCCCATACCAGTCTTGCAAACGTGTGGTCTCAGACTCAGAAAGGATTAGATTACTGAACAAACACTTCATTACCAGAGAAAAAAGGAACTCAAGGGGCTGGAGATTTAGCACAGTGGTTAGAGCGCTTGCCTTGCAAGCACAAGAACCCGAGTTCAATCCCCAGCACCCAAAAAAAAGGAACTCATTGCACATGTCCTGTTGGATGTGGTAAGTGATGTCATCTGTGGTTGGAGTCAGCATCTGTTCCACCTGCATGTGGGGAGAACATTTATATCCCATGAAATTTCACAGCACATATAATATAGGGCACATGAGATTAAATAACCAATGGAAATTTAAATGGATTCCAGGAAGTATAGCAAGAAAGGAGTTTTATAGCTGATGAGACTTGGGCGGAGTTTTTGTGGCCAATTGGAACTCTTATTAGATAAGGCAAAATGTTTTTGTGTGATTCCATGTTTGCCAGAAGTCATAACTGCATCCTGAGACAATGGTGTCTTCTCATGGAGCAGGGTATCAGGGCAGAGAGGGACTGTCTATGGAGCTAGGATTGTGGGCACTTGCTTATGGTTGTTTGTGCACCCTGTATATTTGCATGCCCTAGTTGCATATTTCCCAAGTGTTTTCCTATGGAAGTTTTCACTAGAAGAAGGAAGTGTTTTTTACCTGTACTTATTTATTTATTTGTTTAGTTTGTGATTTACTGCTGTATGTAGGTGGTTGTTTACATTGCTCACTACCTGTGCTTATTTTAAGGCTATTTCAAAATTATATTTTACTATGAAAAATTGCAGAGAAAGTAATGGGAATAGAATGAATGACTATCCATAGACACATCATACGAGTTTAGCAACTGTTAACATTTTGCTATATTTGTTCCATCACTATTTTTTTGCTAGTGTTTTCTCACCCTTACATAATTTTCTAAAACAATGACAATTTCCTGCATAGACACGGAATTATTGTCACTCCTATTAAAATGAACTATAATACTTTAACATCATCTAATATTTGGTCTAAATTCATATTTCCCAGTTGTCCCTACAGTGTCTTTTGTAGCCAGTTTGTTTAGCTCAGGATCCATTGGAAGACAAGGCATTTCATTTGGTTATGTTTCTTAAGCCTCTTAGAATTACCTTTTCTCACCCTGCTGGGTGTGTGTGTGTTCACATGTGACTTGTTAATGAGACAAGCCAGTTGGTTTGTACCACTTCTCGTCTTTTGTATTTGTCTGATTTTTTTTTTTTGTGTGTGTGTGTGCTGGGGATCGAACTCAGGGCCCTCTGCTTGCAAGGCAAGCAGTCTAACCACTGAGCTAAATCCCCAGCCCCAGTATTTGTCTGATTTTTAGGATGAGTTCTGACGCTTTGCATTTGGTGTTGAAAATGCAGTAGGGTCTGGAGATTGGCAGTGATCAGGAACCCCTGTACACAGATGGCCTCTGATGACGAGTCCACACAGAGGTGCCAGGAATCCTGCATATTCCCATGTCCTGCTCCCAAGGCTGATTACAGAAAATCATGTGAATAAACAGGACCAGAGTCATTTCCAAAAGAATGAAAAAGAACAAAAGTATTCTTTCTCTTTCTTAAGCCATAGCATAGAGTTTGAGTATGTAATGATCCTATTGGGTAGATATTTTCTTTTTTTATTTTTTTAATTTTTTTAATTATTTTTACCAAGAACATGTATTGGTACATTGTATACATAATGTTCATAATCAACATAGTTATTTTGTACCTGTACATGATACATCTTGGTTTTCCCCCCTCTTCCCCCCCTTCCTCTCCCCTCCCTTCCATTCACCCACCCCTCCCTATTTGCAACAAGTGTAGCTACACTTTACCATTTTTTCCCCTTTCATCTTACTTTTTTTTTAACCTTCTTCTTTATCCCCCTTTTCCCTATCTAGTTCTCTCTTTTGAATACTAGATATTTTCAATACTGTACCCTGAATAAAATAAAATGAAGCCAAGAGGCAGAAAAATGAAAGGGATCTGAAGCTATGAGGAGGTCGTGGAGAATTCCCAGTGGCCTGACATCTTCAGTTTGTTTTACTTTCCTAAATTTACTTATTTCTCTTGGCAATAGAGAGCACGGACTTGAAATAAAGAATTATAGAGGACTAAATATCTTGAGAGAAGCTGATAACAGGCATTAGGACTTGGGAAGACAGCAGCCACAGAAGGGAGGCAGTATGGAGGGGCACATCGTGGGATTTGTGGTTTGAATCTGAAATGTCCTCCCCAACTCTCATATGCTCAGAAGCAAGGCTTTTGCAGGGAGGGTGGTTGGATCATGGAAGTGCTGTACTAATTGGATTCATCCAATGGTGAGTTCAGCAGCTGAGTGTGCTGAGGGGAACTGGGGCCTGGTTAGAGGTGGGTCACTGAGGACATGATCTGGAAGGGTGCATCTCCTTGCCAGGCTCCTCCTTTTTCTCTCTGCTTCCTGCCCAGCATGATGTGAGCAGCTTTCCTCCATAGCAGGCTCTTCCACCAAGCTGTTTGTGCCTTGGAGCCTGGCAACAATGGACTGAAAATTGTGAAAGTATGAGCCAAAATAAAGCTGTCCTCCTTTAAGCTGTGGGTTTTGGATATTGTGTCTCAGCACCGAGGAAAGTGACTATGAGAGTGAATTTTAAGCAAGAATGAACCTGACTGTGTTGTTTCCAATTTTGGAATTCCAACATGGTTAAACCAAATTCCAAGAGAATGTCTTTTTTCCATTTATGAATGTTTGCTAAGTGAAGTTACTAAGAAATGATATTGACTGATATGAATTTAGCTTTCTCCTTCTTTCTCTTCCCACCGTATTTTAGTAAATAGTGAAATGACTGGAGGTGTTCAGAAAGATGACAGAAATCAAAGGCTTGGGAAATTACAAAGTTAGATGATGTATAATTGAATAATACTGAGCAGAATACACAAATCAAAAGTGGTCTAAGGTCTGTTAGAAGAGAAACTCACTTGGGTCTGGCCCTGTCTCAATGACATTGACCTAGTGTTGCAAGTCTAACCATGGCTAGAGATGGCACTTCCTGTTTATCTTTCACAAAGCTGGCAGAAATTTCCGTATCATGTTCTCTGCAACATCCCTGACCTCTATGTAATGAAAAGTGATTTTTAGTTTTTTTAACATTCACAATGACAAACCTTCCAGAGAAGCTTCCTTCTCTCTCCAGCATCTGGGTAAATGAAGGAATGGCTCCAAGGGGTAAGTGTTTGGGCCATTAAGATGTTTGATTGGCTCAGTGGGGATGAACTTTAGTGCTAAAATTTTATTTTGAGGAATTATGCTGTTCATATATTATTGTCCAACGTGGTGGTGGGGTTAGATACTACCTGCTTTAATGTTATAGCTATAGTTTTAATTTTCATCTTTGAAAAAAACTTTCCTTCTTAATAGACAGATAAGGAAAAGGGGGAAAAAAAGGGAGCAAAAGCAAAAAAACTCCCAAGAAACAAAAAGTTAGAAATGCTTATTTGGGAAAATAAAATCTGTTTGCAGTTGAGACTAACACAATTTTGGGCAACACCAGGATGCTGTTTGCACCACTGCTTCCTTTTTATATTATTGTTCCACTATCTGGCACCCCTCCACTCACATCTGGATATCCAGGTGTTCAGCAGAGCCCCCATGTGGGTTCTGGGGTCTTTAGTGTTCACTTGTCTGCAACATCCCATTGGGAACACTCCTGGAAGGCTATTCACTTTCCCTTTCTGAAGATCTTTTTTCTTTTCTTCACCACCTAAGGAAGCAATTTGATAAAAATACCATGGTTCATATCAGCGTATATGTAACAGGCTAACCAATGATAGTGCTCAATATTTTATCCTCATACAAGTATATACATTTCAAAAGGAATCTTCTATAAATGCCAGGCAATGCATATGCAAAAGCATCATCAAGATTTCAGGTGTGGATTTGATGGCCGGGACAGCACAGTGTACAGTCTTTCATTTATTATACCCTCTTAAATCTCAACACATAACTTCTATTTCAAACCTCGTTTAAAGACAGGAACTATTTGAATTTTACTCTAGCATCACCAAACTCTGTTTTTCTTATGTCTTTACATTGTCAGGATATTTAAAAGTCCTTTCCAGTCCTACCAAAGAAGAAGCACTGATGACCGAGTCTCCTCTTCCACCTACCTAGTGACTGTTCTCAGGTAGACTGTGTATATTAGGAATTTCAGTGCCTCGCTTTGCGTTCGTCTAACAGATCACTCCATTAACTATGGTCCTGACTTTTCAGCTTGAGGCATGTTACTCAGATTTCCATTCCTGAGACACAGCACATGACACCCACGATTTAACAGAGGAGAGGTTTAATTTGGCTCACAGTTTCAGGGTATTTAGTCCATGGTTGGCTGGCTCCAAGCGGAAACCTCATGGAAAAACAGTGTGGTGAAGCTAAACTGCCTACCTAAATTCATGGTGGCCAGGAAGCAAAGCCCAGAAACTGTACCAGTGATGAAGGGATAAGGGATGAGATGTACACCCAAGGTCATACCTCTATGATCTATGGAGACACACCCAGAAGTGTGATCTATTAATCCATAGGTGGTTCCCAAGCCAATCGAGTTGAAAATTAAGCCTAATGGTCACAAGGTGCATCTTTATTTTCTCTTGTGCAGTGTTAACAATGAACATTTTCTTTCCATCATTATTTAATGAAGACATGATTAATAGTGAATACATGGTTCAGTTATTTCTTAGAACAGTTCATAGAAATATAATGTGTGCCTCATATATAATTTAAATTTTGTAGTAGTCCTATTAAAAAAGAAACAGGTAAAATAAATTTTTAATACTTATTTAATCCACATAATTATCATTTAAACATGTCATTCACATAAATAATGATGTATCTCTTATTTTTTTTTTTTGTACTTAGTCTTTGGAATCTAGGACCTATTTCACAATTACAGCATATCTCAATTTGGAGTAACTGCATTTCAAATACTCAATCGCTAAATGTGACTGGTAACTATCATATTCCCAGCCTTAACAAATTTCTGAGTAAGAAGAGTATAAAACTGTGAACTTGTACTGTCTTCTTCATGAAAAATGTTTGAATCTAAGCTAATAATTAGTCTTTGTAATCTGGGACCCCAAATGTCTTCCCTCCATACACTTTTCTGCCGTCATTCTCCAGTTCAGTAATTATCCCTCACAGGCCTGCCATATAAGGGCTGATTAAAATATATAGTGTGTGTTTAAAAAAAATCATTACGATAAAAGACACATTGCCACAAATCCCCCTCAAAATACTCTTCCTGGCTTCGAACACACGTAGTGCATCATTCTTGTCACTCTTTCTGAAGCAGTTTTGGAAGTCCTCTTTTGCAAGCGTTTTTATGAGTTGTGATTTAAAAAAATACAATTAATGCTGCTGCCAAGTGCCATCCAGAAGAAATGTAGGCACATAGAAACATTATAGTGTGTCTTCATCCATCTGATTAACTGAATCTGACACTGTGACTTCTGGCTCTTCTTCAAAGTCAAAATGACCATGAAAGATAAACAGTGTGAATCAGTTCAGAACGCTGAGGCAGCGGTGACAGTGCAACTAAGACATGAAGGAGGACTTCCAAAACTGCTTCAAAAATTGGCAAGAATGGTGAGGTAAGAGTGTTTAAATTGAGGGGAAGTATTTTGAGGAGGATTAACAGAAAAAATGTTTCTTACTGTAATACATTTTAAAAATGTAATTATTCACTGTATTTTTCTTATATATCATTTTACAGGTAGAAATTGTTCATCTGTAAGAGGTGCTATTTACAGTGCACCCAGCTGTATACCACACTGTTGTTTCAGTAACACCACCTAGTTGTCCATGCCAGAAAGGGACTAATTCCAACACTTCTTCTCCCTCACTTGTAGACTCTCCAAAAGTCTACCAAGATTTGTTTAGTTGTGTTTCTAAAGTACATCTAGAATCACACATCTCTGAGTCTCCTCCACCATTCCTTTAAATGGGATGCTACACTGGGACTGATACCATAGCCTCTAACTGGCTTCCCACCGCCACTCTGGATGTTCTTGCATCTATCCTCCATGCTACGCAGGCTGTGTTACCAGAAGCAAAGCTGAGCATGCCACTCTCCAATTTAAGTCCTCTGACAACTTGTCAGGCTTTTAGTGAGATTTTAAAATCCTATGGTTCTTACAGGTCTTTTTGATCTGGCTTCTATCTACTAGTCCTTCCTTCTTTATTTTGTTATGCTCTGCTCCCTGGGAGGATTTTCAAACACTCTCTTACTTTCACCTCATGTGCTTGATGCCCTCTCTTTTCTAGCTATCTGGCTTCTCCCATTCTGCTGAAATGCCATTTCTAAGGAACACTATCTTTAACTTCTTGAATCCTATTCAGTATATTCCTATAGCATCTGTTATGTTTCCTTCCTATCATGTATCACAATTTCATCTTCATGATTATTTATGTAGTTTTACTATGTTATTTGTATGTACCAATTTAACTTCATGAGAAAAAGAGAACCATACCCCCTTGTTCCCTTTATATCTGTAGTAGTAGCCCAGGGACTGGTATATTGTAAATATTCAGTATTTTCCAGCTGAATCTGCAACTGCATGTGCCCAGCCTATTTGGTAGCTTTAAGAGGCTTCTCAAAATTGTTGAAACTCTTGTTTGTATGACTAGGTGTGGCAGCTTCTTTTTCATTGTGAAGATTTTAGGATGCGTACTCTAAGTCATTCCATCATATTGACAAAAAAAAAAAAAAAAGCCTGATAATCACTAGGGAGAGGACATAGAACAAAGAATTTTTACACTATTGCCAAAAGTATATATTGATATAACCACTTTGGAAAACAGTTTGGAGTGGTAAATTTGAATATGCACATACATGGAATCTAGTAATTCAACAAACATAAACCAGAATGAAGGGTGTGAGAGATCAGTAGAAACAGTATGCTTGTTTTGCAGGACTAACTGGTGATATTATGATAATCATCTGAAGGCCTTGCAGGAATTTCCTGGGTTGACTGGTTGACATCTTCTGCCGGGAAGTTTGGGCATTCAGCACTAGTGATATTTAGGAGGGTGAGAGCTCCTGCCTTTGGCTCCATCCATGGCCTCCATCCCTGCTGCCATAGCCAGTCAAACGCGTGTTGTGCTGGCATTGTTGGGTCTTGTGGTGGTTAAGGTTAATTGTGTCAATTTAAGGTTTTGTAAGCTTAATTAATTGTCTTGGGAGCCACCCACATTATTAAAGGAACATCTAGGTGTGTTTGGGTGAGTTATGGAGGCATAACCTCAGGGCCTGGACCCTCTGGACCCTTACCTATTTCTCTCTAGTACTGTTCCCCTGCTCTGCTTCCCTACTGGCTGCCGTGAACTAGGCATCTTTGCTCTGCAATGCCCTTCTGCCATGACTGGAACCAGCTGACTATGGACTGAACCCCCTTGAAACCATGAGCTAAATTAAACCTCTCCTCTTTTAAATTGGGAGTGTCATTGTGTATTGTGTCCCAGAAACAAGATACATGCCCTAAAACAAAAGCTGGGATATTCTGTCTCTTTGGTGAGTGCTTTCTCTGTGAGGTGTTGTTCCTTCTCTCTGGTGAGTCCTAATGTGCTGTAAACATCTCCATGTATTATGACGGACTTACGTAGATTATTCTGTGGGTAAACTTTTACTGTAGACCTTCTTGTCCCTGATTATTCAGTCTTTCTCCTTCCAGGTCCCCCTCACTCAGCCAGGCAACTCTTAATGGTATTTTAATCCTCACATCCGCTAACAGCTGGCCACTTCCTTTCCTCATGAAGAGGATGATAGGTACAATGCCTGGAGGTTGGTCCATTGGGAATATTTTCGCTCTTTGTTTTCATTTGGGGCCATGTGTGAATGGGGTTGGTCAGTTTTGAGTCACTGTGATACAGTATATTGAACTGATTCACTTATGAACTATTTTTCTCGTCTTTCATCTGGTCATTGGGGCCTCTCTGTGTGGCCACAGGTATGATTTGGCAAGAAGTAGATGACATGGCTTCAGGGTCATGCAGTTTGCTTGTGCCCCTCTAGCCTTGTGTAGAGCTTATGGAATGTTCCCAGACCTTCCTGACTTTATGACTTGGTGTTCTGGCTAGAACTCAGCTTATGCTGGCCATCTCTTACTGTAGGGTAATTGTTGCCCTGTGTTAGTTGCTTAGTCTCTTCCAGGGCTTAGTAGTATCCCAGAAGATAGTTTTTGAATAGCATTTAGTTCTTTGCTGAAGAATGCATGGCCATTTCAGGACCCTATGGGACTGATTATGTTACGTTGTATTCTCCTATTGTGTATTTCTATAAAATTCATATAGTGTCTTTTCATACCACAGAAACCTCAAAAACCAAAGAGTGTACCAGATCAGGCTTGTACTCTCACAGCCTGGACCAGCTGCAGAGGTTTCTGCTCCATTCAAGGCTGGAGAGCATGTACTATGCCTAATCTATGTAAGTGAACATTGCTTCTGTCTCTCTTCACTAATGGAGATGGAAGAATGCATTTGCCAGCTCAGTGGCTGCACACCACTGGCTGTGTTAATCTTTTCTAGCAAAGTGTGTGGCATCTGGCCCCACAGCAGCAATTGTGGCTATTTGGCTATAAAATGTTATAGATTTAATTTCTTTAATAATTAATGGACTTTTAAGATCTTCCAAATCTTTTTGAGTCTGTTTTGGTAGCTTTTACTTTTCTAGGACAATGTCCATTTCACCTAAAGGATTTCATAAATTTTTTATTAGCTTCATAATACTAACTACATCTGTAATTGTGTCCCTTTTTTATTCTAAGTAATTTTTGCTCTTTCTGTTTTTCTCACTCACTTTTGCCAGAGGTATGCCAATTTTATTAGCTTTTTACAAAGAGCCAATATTTGGATTTGTTGTATCCTTCTATTGCGTTTTTGCTTTATATTTTATTAATTTTTTTCATTTACCTTTATTTTCCTTTTCAATGTTTATGTTTCTCTTGTGTGTCATTTTTCCTAATTTCTTAAATTGGATGCTTGGCTCATTAATTTTTTGCACTTTCCTTTTTTGTTAGAAGTATTTAATTATATATATGATTAAGTTATATATATATAAATACACACATATATATATTTTACTCTGGATTTTTTATTGTATATAAATTATTAAAAGCTACAAATCTGTCACTAACTGTATTTCATGAATTTTGATTAGTGTATTTTTGTTATCTTTCAGTTCTTTGTATTTTCTAATATTGTTATTCTGTAAGCCACGTGTAATTTAGAAGTGTTTTTGAATTTTAAGTATATAAGTGCCTTTGATAATTCTTTTCGCTATTAATTTAACAAAGTTTTTGTCAGATAACACAATTCATAAGACACTGACTTTGAAATTTGCTGGGATTTATTTTATGGCGCAAATATAGTTAATTTTTAAACCAGGTGCACTTGAAAAGAATGCACTTTCTCAAGTTGTTAGATGCATTGTCTCATAGAGTCACATTAGGTCCTGCTTGTTGTTCAGATTTTTTTTTATCTTTTAATTTTGTCATTATTTGAGATATCAGTTATTGAAGAGTTATGCTCAAGTCTTCCATTATCATGTGGATTTGCCCCATTTCTGTATTTCCAATATTTTTTGCTTTATATACTTTTAATAAATTAGGTACATATACATGTAAAATTGTTGTATTTTGGTGAATGGAATCTTTTATGTAGTGATCCTCTATATATTTATAACCTTTGCCTTTAAGTTTATTTTTGTCTTGTACTGATAACATTTTACCAGTTTTTCATACTAATACACTTCAGTGTTTTATTGATATAGCTTTCTCCAAATTTTATATTAAATTATTGTATGTTAAGATTTAGATGTATTCTTTACAAATGAGTTGAAGTTGAATGTTATTTTTAATCCGTTCTGCTTTTACTTGTCTTTTTAACCAAAGGAATGCCAGTTAATCAAGTCTATTTATGTTGATTGTGACTAATGCTATATTTGGATTCACTTTTATCATCTTGTGGTGGTTTGGACTGAAGAGTTGTCCTGGGTTGTTCCACACTTCTTGGTGGAAAGATGTTCCTTTATATATAGAAACTAACTCATACAACAAACCATAGAGGGAAGGGTTTATTATCCTTATTTTGTGGATGAGGAAACTGAGGCTCAGAGAGATTAGAGAAGACTCTGAAGGTCAAATAACTAGTGACAGAAATGGGAATCACACCCAGTTCTCTATGGCTCTAATACCCTTGCTTAGTTCACAGGGAGGTGAACTAATACTGAATAATGGGGAACTCTCTTATAGTGAAAATTGACCCAAAATGTAATGGGGAACTCTCTTATAGTGAAAATTGACCCAAAATGTAATGAATTCTCGTTTGAGGTCATGGGCATCCCATCACTGGACGTTTCTAAGCAGAGATGATGTGGTCGTATGTCATGACTATTATAATGGGACCATCCTTGGAGCAGGAAGTTGTACTCTGGGACAGAGGCTTGGATTAGATGATCATTCAGGTCTATTTTGGTTTTCATCAGCCTATTGAAACTGCTAGAGCTTAGTAGATATATGCTTTTCAAAACTCTCCTTGCTTTCTGGAATCAGCTGCAGCGTGAACTTGTCATTTCTTCACTCAGCTGCCTTAATTCGCTGCAGTGTTGGGTGATGTGTCCAGGTGGGGACTTATTACAGTGCTGTTTGATGATTCCTTGATGGAAGTCTGTTTGGCTTGTGTAGAGAGGAGAAAAACAAATCATGCGTGTTTGATAGAATGGAAACATGAGTACAGCATAAGGCTTGTTTATCTGGTTTGCTGGAGCCAAGAAATGCAAAAGCCGACAGACTTTTAATTGCATATTCATATCACATTAACAGCTTTAATAAGTTCATAACTCATTTTAAATACAAATAGTATTTTTAAAATGTAATAATATTTTGTGCACAGCTTTTAGTAACTAGCTAGAATTCACTGGGAGGAGAAAAGTCCTTTGTGCCTTGCTTTGTTGACACGTTCTACCTCGTGGAGGCCAACAGCCTGTAAGAATAAAAAAAATTAATGTCTGTCAGCAGCAGTCTCATCAAGCTGGCCCCTCTCTAGACTGCTTCTGTTCACTTATATTTTTTTTTCTTTTTATCCTCATTGCTACTCCTTCAGTAACCATCCCCTTTCTCGGAAAGCCCAGCCAATAGCATAGTTCTTCCAGAAGCTTCCATTGGCCCACACGTATCTCCCTGTACTGTATCTCTCCAGGTATTTGGCAGTGGCAGCTCAAGTATATGGAGAAAGGTTTTAGACATTCTTTATTTCTATTTTGAGTAGTCCTTTTAAATCTTGTAAAAATAAATTCTCAAGTGCTTCCTTTAATGTCTCTCTGTGGTGTGTAGTGGAGGACATGTTCTAATATTACTTATAGAAAATATAGTTTAAAAAAATTTAGACCATTAGCATTTATTAATAAAGAAAACTAGCACTGGATTTAGTTGGCTCTTTGTGAGTTTTTCACTTTATACTTTTTCTATCTTTTGTTTGTTTCCCGTGTATTGTTGTTGAAAGAGAGGACAAATGCTAGAGAAATATTTGTATATGAATAATTTAAAATCAAGAAAATTCTAAATATTACATTAAAAAAACAGATTGGCAACAGATTGTAACAGCTTGCCATCGTATGATTTAAACTGTGGAATACCCTGGCTCAGCTGGTGGAGCACCAGTGTTTTCTGTGCACGCCACTGGGGTAGTGGGCCCTTTGCCCTTGTGGGTCCCTGTCTGGCTGGCCTTCTTTAAGTTTTTCTTTTGATAAAGGAGCTACTCAGTTCAAAACCCAGCATATTTGTCACCTTTTCTGGGAACCCTTCTGTGCCCCCTCCATCCTGCCGAAAATAAGCGGTATCCCTCCTCTGTGGTTTCCATGGTACTTGGAATATTTGTCTATAATTTATTTTATAATTCATGTTGAACAGAATAGTAATAATGATTCTTCTGTTTCTACTCCTTTTGCTAGGTTATGTCTCATTCAGCTTTATATCTAGGTGTCTCTGTGGGGCCTGGCACAAAGTTGGTGTTCAATAATTGACATTTCTTGGAAGTCTTGTTTTGACTAATATATTGATTCACCAAGACACTTGTCCCTTTGCTTTCTTTTGCACTACCTAGAACATGGAATCTCATATGCAACCATTCAGCTGTGATAGCCTTGCTGTGTAATGTGGCTTTTCTCCTTGCTCTCTGGGAAATAGCTCAGCTCTGTTGAAGAGCTGTCAAGGGGAGTTCTAATATTAAAAATGATGTGGTGGTTACTTGAAAAGCTTGGAGATCCCTTTGTAGAAATAGACTTGTGTCTGTCTTAAATCTGGATTAGGGCCATTGCTTAGATAGCTAGTTGCAAGGATCAGAAATCAGGAATTCACGATCTTTCATTCTGTTCCAAGAACTGCTGAAATGCTTTGTCAGTAACTACCTTCCAGGGCTGGATGTGAGACAGGGAAGAAGTCTAGAGCTTCTTCTGTTGGCCTAGGCCCTTCTCTCAGCTACCGTGAGAAAGTGGATCATGTGTGCTCCTGACTTCAGGTCTGGTAAAAAGCTGAAGAACGGAAGCAGCACGAGGCATGCAATTGAAAAAGGATTACAGTATGGTGCTGGGTGTCAGCTCAGGTGTGAGGTAACAGGCACTTCACACGGTAGGTGAGGAGGATAGGAGTACACGTTGGTACAGTCTCTCTGGAGTGCAGTTTTGTAATCGGTATTAAAAATCTTAAAGGTATTTGTACTTTCTTTCCCCAGCAATGCTACTTCTATGAATTTTTCTTAATGAAATAATCTCACAAATTTATTTGTTTATTTGTATAAGAATGTTTAGTTAGAGCTAACAGGAAGATCCAAAAATAGGCAACCATTCAAATTAGTTCATCTATTACAAAGCAGTATTACAAAGGCATTCAAATACTGTTGCAGAAATACAGTCACAGAGAAGGAAAGAAATCTATGGCATACTGTCAAGTGTCACAAAATTATCTAAGAGGTGATAGGTAGATTGTGGTCAAGTTTTGTAAAGCACACATTTATGTACTGCTGAGATTTTTTTTCTTTTATTTTAATGTTGTAAATGTTCTACACAGAGACGGTATATATTTGATTTATAAAGAACTAATTTTTTTTCTTTTTCAAAATTGTTACCTATGGGAAGGATAACTACTAAGCCGGGAATGGTGGTCGTGCCTGTAATTACAGCACTATGGGAGACTGAGGCAGGAGGATTGCATGTTAAAGGTTTGCCTGGAGAACTTAGTGAGATCCTGTCTCAAACAAGGGGGAAAGGGGCTGGTGCAGGAATGTAGCTCAGGTATAGAGCACCCCTAGGTTCATTTCCTTGTACAGAAAAAAAGAGCGTGAGCAAAAGAAAGAAAGGATAATTCCTTTAGGTCCATGTTATCCAGGTTGAGTGAGTAGTTTTTGGAACAGGTTACAAGTATCGAATTACAGGTTGTCAGTATTAAATTACATTAGTGAATTACAGTAACTGAGCCAGTAGGCAGACAACTAACTATACTCCCCATTTGGTGGTATTTGGTAGTATTTGTGAATGTTCTGAATTTTATTATCGTCCATCTCCTTCCACTGGAACTACTTCTGGGATAGCTGCTTTTCGATTCCTGAGATCTTTTCTCTTTCTTTGGCTTTCACTTTTCAGACACCAGAAGAGGTTACAGCCCTTCCTTGGTATGAGGTTGTGCCCCTTTCTTCGTCACAATGCTGGTAGTCGCTTTCTGGCTTATCATTAATGTTTTTTTCATTTCGTTAAGCTTTTTAAGAGTTAGGTTTCATGATATAATGCCATTTTACCATGTCAGCCCGTGAGTTCTTAGAATAGTGTGATGTTTAGAAAATTCTTCCTCTAAAATTTGGCAAGTATTTACCTATTCTGCTTTAAAAACATGTTTTGATTTAATTCTAAAATTTATTTAGAATCCATTTTTGTATAGTGTGAGACCATAAATTGACTTTTTCTTCCAAATTTTTTTTTGAGGTGCTGGGGATCGCACTCAGGGCCTTCTGCTTGCTAGGCAAGCACTCTACCATTGAGCTAAATCCCCGGCCCCTTTCCCAAAATATTGAGCTAATTTTATGTAAAGCATTTATGGAGTAACCCGTTTGTTCACATATTGACTTGTGATATGGACTTGTCACCTATTAAACTATAATTTATACAAGGGTCTATTTCAGGCCTGTTTGTTTTGTCGAATTGATCTTTCTGTTGATTCTTATGCCATCATTATGCTGCTTTAATTATTTAAGGATTAAATTGCAGTTTGATATTGAGTCAGAGTACATTTCTACTGATTTTACTTTTAAAAAATTTAGTTGTCTTTACACACACTATTTACCAAATACAATGCTCATCTTTATGTCAGAAATACAAATTAATCTGAAGATAACTGATACTTTCCATTGTTTAGTCAACTCAGTGTTTGTTTTCCATTTGTTTAAGTTGTCTTATGAAACTATGTTTCATCTCTCAGAGTTTAGCACAAGTAATTTATAATTTGTAAACATTATGGATAGAACATTCCCCTCATTATGTTTTCTCATTGATTATTGTGAGTATATAGGAAACCGAATATTTTATAATTAACTATTCTGCTGAATATTCTTACTGGCTATAATAGTTCTTTGATACTTTTTTTTAGAAAAATAATCATATTATCTTGTGCCAATAATTACAAGTTCTATCTTCTGTCCAACTAGTTTTATCATCTTGTTTCGATCATTTTTTTTTTTTTGGTACTGGGAATCGAACTCATATCATCTTGTTTCTTTTCTTGTCTGTTCATAGTGGTCAGGAATCCTTGTCTCCCTTCTGATTTAATGAGAGCAGCCTTACTAATTTGCTGCTAAGAGCCATGGACAATTGGTCTGAAAGCTTAGGAAGAATACTTTGCTTCCTAGTTCACTAAGAGGTTTAAAAATCAGAAAAAAGTATTCAATTTTTCAAATGATCTTTTGTACTTTTATAATTATATACTCTTATTTGATCTAGTGGTGTCAGATATTAGTTGTATTAATATAATTACTAATATTAAATAATTTTTGCATTTACAAGGCAAAAATTCAAGGCAAAAGTTTTTCAAGGGAAAAGTTTCCCTACTTGATTGTGCTGACTTATTATTTAAAAATACTTTGATTTACTTTTACTGTTACATTCTCTTGAAGTTTCACAACTGCATTCATAAGCGAAACTTGTTCCAGAGTAGGATTTCTTGAAGTGCATTATAAGAAGAAATATAATGAAGAAAAATAATGGCTTCGTGGTCAAATACATTTGAGAAAGGCAGATTAAAACATTTTAACAAATGTCTTTGCTTCAGGCCTCGGGAAGCCTTAGGATGCTAACACTGGGAGAGTGCTGAAATCGCTGGGAGAGTGATTTCGCAGGAATCCCCAATAGGCTGCTTCTCCCTCAGAAAAGGATGCCGGTTTTCACAGAACCCTCTTTGGAAAATACTAGTCATTGCCATACTTTGGTATCAGGGATAGCTTTTTATAACTTATTGTACTCTGGAATGAATTATATAGTATGAATTTTGTACGTTTCCTGGAAACTTGCAAGGTCTTGCCCACAGCATTGTCTGGGTCTAGGTTCAGTTTTCCACTTTATCCCTTAATAACATTTGCCATGACATCCCTGGATAGTCCACTTTCCTAGTCCACAGAATCAGTTTAGTTCACCTTTCGAGAAAATTGTTCACTTTATTGAAATTTCTAAATCTGTAACTGTAGCTGTAGGTAGAATTTCTTTAATTCTTAAATTCTTAAAATGTGTCTTACTTATGTGTTGATAAATGAAGTAAGACAAGACGATTTGTACCAGATGTATGAAACAAGTACATATACAGCACTTAATAAATGGTGAACTCTTTTATTTCCTACCTTGCTTTTAATCTTCTTTTTAAAATTTAGATTTGTTAGGATTTTGTCAATCTGAAAACTTCCCCCCAGATAACCACTTCTTTTTATCTATGTATATCCATTTATTTTATTAGCTAAAAAATTGTGTTTTCTCCTCAAAGTTTAATTTTTGTCTCTTCCTGTTTTCCTTGCAGTTTCTTTTCTTCTTTTGTAGCTTCTTGAATTGATGGAATAGTTCACCTAAAACCTAATTCTTGGTTAATAATGAAAATGATTAGGTCTATCAATTTGATTTCAAATTCAATTTTTATGACTTTTAGGTACATGGTGCACAGTTCAAAGCCTACTAGATGAGAAGCTAGAATTTCCTTCTTTCCACGTCCAGCCATCTGGTTCCTTCCCAGAGGTAACCACTGTTACCAGGTTTGTGTGTTTCCTTCCAGAGCTACTCAAGTGGACTTGGCTTTTAGGCCACAGCTTTGCCAGGAATGTATACATCTTTGCTTAGTGATTATTTTCATTATTTTAAAATAGATTTACTTTTAATTTAAATTTCTCATTTGATACAATAATTAGGAGAATAGCTTTCAAACACTTATTCACAAGATACTGTTTTGTCATTAATTTCCAGTTTTATTGTGATTAGAGAACATGGTACATAATTTATACTATTCAGATACTGTTCAGTCCTGGATTGATGATGTGATCAACTAAATGGGCAGTTCTTGTAAATATTTTCTATATATTTAACATGCAGTTTCTAAAGGACACAAAGTATGTAGTTATTACTTTGGAATAATTATTTATCATGGCTTACCTGATCTATCATAGAAAGTGGTAAATGTTCCATGCTCAGATTGAAATTTTAACATATTTTATTTATATTCTTGATAATTTTTGTTTTTTGGTTTTTGTTTTTGAGACAGCATCTTTCTGTGTAGTCCTGGCTGGCCTTGAGCTTGCTGTGTAACCCAGTTTCCTCTTGCCTCATTTTCCTGGAATTAAGGAATGTGCCACCACATCTGGCAAATTTTTGTTTTTTATTTTTTATGCCATAATAGTTAACATAATTGCATTATTCTCATGTATTAACTGTGGATTGTAACTTTTTTACTTGAAAAGTAAACCCTAATAGTAATAGCTGTACTTGGTTATAAGAAATAGTACAGAAGAACATTAAATGAAAAATAAAGTCTTTCTTCAGACTCCTCATTTCCATTTTTATACTTCAATGGCAATTATTTTTGAGTACTTTGTATCATTTTTATTTCTTTTTGTGATTACCTTTATAATGCTAAATAATATGTTTATGTCTTTCCTTCATAATTTAATAACTATAGACATACATTATCTATTAATTCTTCAGTGTGAAAGATTGAACCAGGTTAAATTATTTACTTATACTATCCTTACTTCTTTTCAAATCTTTTCCAGCTTCTCCTTTTTTCCTCAGGTAAGTAAACTTTTAATTTTTGGGGGGGCAGGGGTTGGGGATCGAACTCAGGGCCTTGCACTTGCTAGGCAAGCACTCTAACCACTGAGCTAAATCTCCAACCCCACTTCTAATTTTTAAAAATAATTCAACTTCTTAATTCATCAACTCTAAATATTTTTTAACTCTAATGTTTAGGATGATGTCTTAATCAGGTTTTGGTCACTATAACAAAATACCTGAGATAAGTATAAGAGAACAGTTTTGTTTTGGCTCAGAGTTTGGAGATTTCAATTCATGATTGACTGGCCCCACTGACTTGAGCCTGGGTGAGGCAGCACATCATTGTGGGAGCCTGTGGTAGGTAAAGCTGCTTGTCTTGTGCAAAGAGGAAGAAGGGGAATGAGGGGTCCACCATCCCCTTGGAGGGCTGTCCTCTGTGACCTAAGCATTTCCCTGTAGGCCCCAACTCCTGCAGCTCCTGTTACCTCCCAAGAGCACTAGCCTGGGGACTATGCCTTTAACACATGGGCCTTAGGGGACATTTAATATCTGAACTATGCAGATGGGAAAGGAATTTCCTGGCTGAATTCTTTGTGCCTCCCTTTCTCTATTGTATGACTTGGATTAGCTACTTTACCACTTTTAGGTGGGAAATGTTTGGAGTATTCTGTTTTCTAAAATCTATAGTTTTTAAATAGGCTGATCTTGAAAGTCAAAATCTAATAGCATTTTAAAATCATAGTCATGTAAATGTTCACTATATAGTTAGTAAGAAAATTGGACATGTAGAGAAATCAGTGTAACTCAACAGATCTATGCCCCTTTAAGGAAAATGTTGCCAAGATCATGACTCAATTAATTTTTTCTCATTTTTAATTTTTAAATATTCATTTTATCTATTACTCAGATTCATGTCATAATTTAACTGAGTTCTTATTTGCACCATTCTTGGAAAATTTTTGTTTTGTTTTGTTTTAGTTTCCACTTGTTTTCTGTCTTGACAAAGAAACACATAACTTTCTAACTTATTACCATTTGTTTATTGAATGCTTAGCAAGAATTGCCTTATTTATGAGTCTGTCCCATATCTGTCATGTTGGTATTTCTCTTCATTTCTTCTACATTAGTAACCAATATTTCCTATGTCTCGTTCATTCCTTTCAAAAATTTCCTTTCTCCCACCTGCAGATGTTTTATTACCCAAAGAGTGTGCATGGAAGGTAAACTTTTTGAAACTTTGTCTTAATGTCTTTATTTTGTCCTATCGTTTCATTGATAATTTTGCTATGTATGGAATTCTAGATATAAAATAATTTCCTCTAAAGAATTCGAAATCATTGCTCCTTTGTCTTTTAGCATCTTCCATTGTTGATAAAGTCTGATGTTGTTATGGTTTATATCTAGATGTTCCCCCGCAGCCTCACGTGCTCTTGGTGAGGCTTTGGGAAGTGACTGGATCATGGGTGTGTGATACTGGATTAGTCCACTGATGGGTTTGTAGCTGGGTGTGATGTTGGGAGGTGATGCCGGGTGGGAAGAGGGGGACACCTGGAATGGTTATGTATCCCCCTTCCTCTTCCCTTGATCTCAGCCCTGCTTCCTGCCTGCCACGCTCTGAGCAAGCCTCCTCTGCTCTGCCCCTCTGCTGTGCTGCCCTGTCTCAGAGTCAGCTGACTGTGCACTGAAAACTGTGAACCAAAATAAACCTTTCCTTCTGTAAATCGGGGGTAGCAGATATTGGTCCCAGTAACGAAAGTAACTAAGACAGATGCCAAGCTGATTCTTTTTATTTTCTCAGCAGTATGATTTTTTTCTCTTGGAAGACTCTCAGATTTTTCTAACTTCAGTATGCTGAGATTTTGCCAGATATGCGTAGGGATTACTTTTTTATGTTCATCCTGGTGAATATCCCTAGACTCTCTTATCTTCAGATTTGAAAATTATTATTGTAGTATACTTTCAATTATTTTTTT
>PVJO010004756.1:0-79903 GCA_004026905.1 Hystrix cristata
TAGTGGTGACCAAGACAGACCCAGTCCCTACCCTCACAGGACTTATTTGAGAAAAGGGAAGGAAGAGAAGTACTGAACAAATAATTCCATAAGTAATTGGATCACTATTGTAATAGATGCAGTGAAGGAAGACATAGGGTATTCTGAGGGTGGGTAATAGAAAAGCCGACCAGGTCTGGGAAGATGGTCAGTATAAGTAGGGACTGATGCCAAAGGATGAGGACAACTGGCGACTGTCTAATCAGCATTTCAGCACCATCTCCCACCACCCGCACCTGCCATTAGGATCAATCTTTTAATCTCTCTGCCACCTTCGCCCCTACACATATCATGATGAGTTAATGGGATAAAAATGGTCTTTTGAGTCCCAGAGAACTGGATTCAAATCTCATCTCAACTCACTGTCTCTGTGACTTTGACTAAATGACTTACATTCAGGGTCATAATGACTTACTATCAGAAAGTGAAGATAACACAAAGGCCCTTCAAGAGACAGTTCAAAAAATGCAATTATTTCTATCAGTTCCTGGCATATAGCAGACCCTAAATAATCCTGACTGGTTTTTAAAGTATCTGTCACCTGTATGCAACTAGGAACTCTTGTAGTAGGCGTGTTTTCTAAGGATGGCTGAACACCAGGTCTATTATTTGAACTGGCTGGCTGAATTCTACAACATACTCACCTATGAGAGTTTGAATTAGATGATTTAGAAGATTTCCTGCTCTTCTGGGCCTTTAGAATTCTAGAAATCCTTTATTTAAAAACCCCAGGTCAGGAGTCAGGTGGCAGTTCATTCTGCTGCGGATGGCAGTAGAATCCTTCATGTCTCTGTGAGCTCTGTTTCTTTCCTTTTCTGTCCAGTGATGGGGTTGGAAGTCAGAGTCTTTGTAGGTTGGCAGTGCGGGATTCTGCGGTTCTCCAGGAGTTAAGAGGCTCTGGGCATATCTGCTGCCAGGTTGAATCATGGCACTGGTGGAGTCTTACCTCTGCCCTTGTCCTTCCCCAGTTGTGCTGGCCCAACTTCCTGGCTGTCAGCTGCCTGGGCTTCTCCAGGGTCAGGAGCAGAGCCGCCCAGCCAGTCAGATTATTTGCAGGGTATTCCTGGGCCATAATGTGCTTTTCTTCCCCAAGAGAATGTGCTTTGGGTCAGATGAACTCTTTTTTTTGGAGAAATGTCTATTCAGTCCTTTGCCTTTATCTGAATTGGGTTGTTTTTGTCTTTTTGTTGGTATGGTTTAGCTTTAGGCATCCTCTACAAATTCTGCATATTAATTCCTTATCAAGTATATAATTGCCAAACATTTCCCTCATCCCGGGGTTGCCTTTTCACACTTTGGAACTCAATGCACAAAAATTTCTAATTTTAATGATGCCTAAGTTATCCAGTTTTTCTTTTTCTATTTTTTGTCACTTGTGCCTCGGTATCAAACCTGAATCCAATGTCACAAAACTTTTGTGTATATATGGTGTTAGGTAACGGTCTATTTTGTATATGAATATTCAGCCACTCAGCACCATTTGTTGGAAGTACTGTCCTTTCCACACTGAATGGTGTTGGGACTCTTGCTGAAAATCATTTGACCATACACATGAGGGTTTACTACTGAGCTTTTCATTCTAATAAATTGAGCTATATATTTGTCTTTATGCTGATAACACATTCCCCAACTTCCTGGTCTATAGCTTTGTAGTAGACTCTGAAATAAGAAAGTATGAGTTCTCCAACTTTATTCTTTTTCAAGATTCCTTTTGCTATTCAGACTCCATATTGATTTTTTTCCTTTAATTTCTTCCAGTAATTTTTTTTAGTTTATTAGTACAGATGAATTTTTTATTTTTGCAAAAAAAAAAGTTGGGATTTTGGTTGTGTTTTAGTCTGTTTGGGCTTCTATAACAAAATGCCATTGACCGGGGAGTTTATAAATAGCAGACATTTATTTGTTGCTTAGAGTTCTGGAGGCTTGGACGTCTACAGTTAAAGCACCAACAAATTCTGTGTCTAGTAAGAGACCGCTTCCTAGTTCACTGATGGCCCCTTCGTACTGTGTCCTGAAAGGTGCTCTTAAAATAGGCAAGGACTTATTATATAATAAGGGCACTGATTCCATTCATGAGGGTTCTGCCTTCTAATTACCTCCAAGGATCCCGCCTCCAATATTATCACATTGGTAATTAGGATTCAGTATATGACTTTTGGGGGGACACTAGCATTCAGACAATAGCAGACAGGCTGTGGTGCACTTACTGTGGTCAACTGGAGCAGGGCCGCCCAGCTGGACTGAGTTGTGTGATTCTGGGCGTAGAGGATCCACCTGAGGATTGTTGCCGACACAGCATAGAGGAGAACGGGAGCAGAAGATGGCGCCGGCTGTTTCCCAGGAGAAGCTCTGTGGCGGCTGGTTCTCCCAATGGGAACTTGGGTGTTCTCGTCGAAGAAGGAGGTTGGGGCCTTCCTGTCATCGGGATGGCTGCTGTTTGCTTCAGGTGAGCTCTGGTCTTCACCTCTGCTGTGAGTGTCATATCCTGATTTCAGTATTGACTTCTTCAACCTGTTAGTGCAGGCGCAGACTCACATGAGACAGTGCCGTGGGCTGCACGGCCTCGAATGGGTCTTTCGGGTTTCCAGTGCATGGATATATGTTCTGCACTCTTCCTGCATTTGGCTTGTGTGCGCGAATGTTGTAATGTGTAGTTGTCCTCTATTACATCTGCTCTCTTGCAAACCATTGACTCTAGAAAGGTAACTAATACAGAAATTGGTACTGACGGAAGTGGGGTCTTTGCTGTGACGTTCCCTGGCCATGTGGCTTAAGAGCCTTTGGAATTAATTTGGAAAAGTTTTGAGAGACCGGCCAAAGAGGCAGCCCTGGAATGCTCTAAACTTATTATATGGGAGACTCTGGTCAGAGCATGGAAGACCAAAGTAACTGATGGAAATCCTGCTGGTTAGGATGAGGCTCGGGAGGCCTCTGTTGAGAAGGACTGTGTTGGGTGCTGGGCCCGGGCGGTACATGTGTGCTCCGGCAGAGGTCGGTCTGCATTTTGCTTGTGTTTGGAGATACTGCCTGGGTGGCAGAAAAATTTCAGTGCAGGCTGGTATTGGGACAGTGGCATTGTTACTGTTGAAGACTTTTGGCTGGATTTATGTTGGAAATCCAGAGAGGAGAGCGAGTTGGGTGACCTGGAGCATTTGGCCAGAGGGGAGCTGTGGACTGTAAGGATGAACAGAGGAGAACATGGTTGTGGAGAAGAAACAGGACAATGGAAAAATGACCTGCAGCCTTTGACCAGAAGGAAAGAGTGTATTTGGGGTGCAGGAGATCCTTTGGGGCATCTCTTAATGTTGCTGTGCTCTGTTAAAGTTTATGGAAACCAAAGAGTTTTAAAATCTGAAACCGTATTTTTTAATGTGGATGCCCTATATTGGTATATTATACTTTGTAAACCATTTATTTTAGAACAAGCAAGAGAGACAGAATGGAGTTGTTGTATATTTGTATGTATATTTGCAATTTTTGGATAACTGTTTGTAATCAGTGTTGAGAATCCTTTGCATATTTGTTTCTGGTGTGGGAATGAGTGCAGTAAGAATTATATTGTTAATGTAAATCCGACTAGACCAAGATATGTTAACTCTTTCCCAATCTGTCACTGGAGACTATGGTTTAAAGAAATGTCTCTGGTTATCAAGTTTACCGGAGGTGGATTGTGGTGGACTTATTGTGGTCACTTTGAGCACAAACGTCCAGCTGGACTGAGTTGATGTGGTTCTGGGCGTAGAGGATCCACCTGAGGATTGTTGCCCACACAACATGGAGGAGAAGGGGAGTAGAAGACAGGTGGTGGCTGTTTCCCAGGAGAAGCTCTGCTGCGGCTGATTCTCCTGAAGGGAACTTGGCTGTTCTCTGCACAGGAAGCGCTCGGGGCCTTGCTGTTGTTAAGAATGGGTGGTATTCACTTTGGGGGAGCTCTGCCTTCATCTCCACTGTGAGTGTCTTACCCTGGCTGCAGTACAGATTTCTTCTGCCTTTTAGTGCAGGCGCGGACTCCCATGAGACAGTGCTGTGGGCTCGCAGACCTTGATTGGATCTCTCGGGTCTCCAGTGCAGAGATAGGTAACTAATACGTAGGGACTGCACTGACTCTGTAGATCACTTTGAAGGCACTATCACCTTAACGATATTAAGTCCTTCAGCCCATGCACATGGGGTGTCTTTCCATTTATTGATGTCTTTAATTTTTTGGTAATGTTTTATAGTTTTCATTATACAAGTCTTTCACCTCTTTGGTTAAATTAATTCCTAAGTATTTTATTCTTTTTTGATGCTATTAAAAATGAAATTGTTTTCATTTCCTTTTTCGATTGTTTATTGTTATCATATAGAAATGCAACTTATTCTTGTGTATCGACTTTGTATATGGCTACTTTGCTGATTTTAGTAGTTCAGTTTTTTGCATATATATGCAATAAGTAAGGGTGCCTATAGGTAAGATCTGCAAATAGAGAAGATTTTACCTTTTTCTTTCCAATTTGGATTACTTTCATTCCTTTTCCTTGCCTGATGACTCTAGCTAGGACTTCTAGCCATACATTGAATAGAGGAGATGAAAGTGGGCATCCTTGCCTTATTCCTAATCTTATGGAAAAAGCTTTTAGTTTTTCATTATTGAGTATGAAACCCGTTGTGGATTTTTCATCTATGGCTTTTATTATGTTGAGGTGGTTTACTTTTATTTCTAGCTTGTTAATTCCTAGTTTAGCATGAAAAGGTGTTGAAATTCACCAAATGCTTTTTCTGATCAATTGAGAAGACCATGTGTTTCTTCCCCTTCCTTCTGTGAATGTTGTGTATTGCATCAGTTAATACTCACATGTGAACCATCTTTGCATTAAAGAAATAATACCCACTGATCATGGTATACTGTCCTCTTAATCTGCTGTTAAGTTTGGTTTGATACTCTGTTGTATTAAAAAAACCCCACATTTTCTTTATCCATTCATCAGTTGATGGGCATTTGGGCTGTGTCCAAGATTTAGCTCTTACAAACTGTGGTGCTATAAACATGGGTGTGCGTAGATCACTGTGGTATGATGTTTTTAATTCTTTTGGGAAGATCCCAAAAAGGGGGATAACTGGTCAAATGGAACCTCTAATCCTAGTCTTTTGAGGAATCTCCAGACTGATTTCCATAGTGGTTGCACCAGTCTACACTCCCACCAACAGTGGAGAAGTGTTCCTTTTTCCCCACAGCCCCTCCAGCATTTGTTATTCGCTGATTTATTGATAATAGCCATTCTTTCTGGAGTAAGATGGAATTTCAGTGTTGTTTTAATTTGCGTCTCTCAAATGACCAGTGATGTTGAACATTTTTTCATATGTTTATTTTCTATTTCTACTTTTTCATCTGAGAAGTGTGTATTCATTTCAACTGCCCATGGTTGGGTCTCTAAATTTTGGGGGTCTGATTAAAGAACAATAAGCTTGAGATATTTCTAGGTAAATGGTAAATGGATGCATCTTGAGACCATACTCTTAAGTGAAATAAATAGGACATATAAGTTTAAATACCGCCTTGTTTCTCTAGTGTGAGAAATGGAAAGTGTAAATAAAGACTGAAATGTATTATATTGGGAAAGGGAATAAAGTGTTCGAATGGGAAGGGAAACAAGGGAGGGGGAGGGGGAAAGGAATGGAAGGACAAGAGAAATAAGGAATAGAAGGAAAAAATGGAAACAGAGCTTTTGTAAATAAGGAGGGAGGAAGGGTGAAAGGAGGGGAGGGGAATGGGGAAAAAAGCAGCAGCAAGGTATATCATGTACAGGTACAAATTTCCTAAGATGAATGTTATCACTATGTGTATCTAAAGTGTACCTTTGAAATAAAATTTTTTAAAAAGTAAATAAATTTGGTATGATAGCATTCTGTTGAGAATTTTTGCATAATTTTTTAGTAGAGATACAGGTCTGTAGTTTTCTTGCACTGTCTTTGTCTGGCTTTAGTGTCAGGGTGTTGTCGATTTCATAGACTAACTGAGCAAGTTTTCTCTCTCTCCAATGTTTTTGGAAACCTTGAGAAGAGTTGGTGTTAGCTCTTTAAATATTTGGCCGAATTCACCAGTGAAGCCCCTGGGGCCAAGGCTTTGATTTTATTCTATTCAGATTTTCTACTCTATTTCTTCTATTTCTTGGTAGATCTGTGTTTCTAGGAATTTGTCCATTTTGTCTAGGTTGTGCAATTTGTTCATGGTACTCTTATAATTCTGTTTGGGTAGACTCAGTAGTGATGCCCCCACTTTCATTTCTGATTTTAGTAATTTGTGTCTTCTTCCTCTTTGTCCTCATCAGTCTATCTAAATGTTTGTCAGTGTTGTTGATCTATTTGAAGAACCAACTTTTGGTTTCATTGATTTTTCTCTAATGTTTTTGTCTTCTCTACCTCTGCTCTGATCTGTATTATTTCCTTCCTTCTGCTTGTCTTGTGTTTGTTCTTTTTCTAGTGCCTTACATATAAAGGTAGGTTGTTGATCTGAGATCTTTTGTGTCCTTGAACATAAGTACTTATAGCTGTAAATTTCCCCCTTAGCACTACTTTCCTGCACCTCATAAATATTTTGGTATGCTGTGATTTTGTTGTTATTGTCAGCAAGTATTTTCTAATTTCTCTGTGATTTCTACTGTGATTTTTTGGTTATTTAAGGGAATGTTATTTAATTTGCACACATGAGTGAATTTTTCTTGTTATTAATTTCTAACTTCATTTCCTTGTGGTCAGAGAAGATATCTTCTATTGTAACTGTCTTTTAAAATCCATTGACACTTAATTTACAGCCAACCATATAGTCTATCCTGGAAAAGCCCTACATGCACTTAAGAAAAAATATATATATTATTTTAGATACAGAGTTTTGAATATGTCTGGTGCACCCATTTGGCTTACTGTGTTGTCCAAGCCTTCTGTTTCCTTTTTTATCATCTCTTGTTCTAGCCATCACTAAGAGCTGGGTATTGACTGTGCTTTAATCCCTTCAGTCCTGTCGATCTTTGCTTCATATATTTTGATGATTTGTTACTAGGGCCATTAATGTTCACGGTTGTTATATCTTTTTGCTGCGTCGAACAATTTTATTAATTTGTAATGCTTTTCTGTCTCTTACAATTCCTTTAAAATGCAAATCTGCTTTGGCTGATACTGATAGAGGCTCCTCTGCTCTCTTTTGTCTTCTGTCTGCACAAATTGCCTTTTCCATCCTTATGTCTTCAATCTCTTGACTTTGGACCTAAAGTGAGTGTATTATAGACAATGGGTTATGTTTTTTTATCCATCCTACCAACCTTTACATTTTCATTAGAGGGTTTAGTCCAGATACATTTACATTTACATTTACATTTACAGTAAATACTGGTAAGAAGGAAATTGCTTCAGTCATCTTGCTGTTTATTTCTGTGTGCCTTAGAGATTTCATTCCTTTTTCTTGCATTATGTTCTTTTGTATTTATTTAATTTTTGTAGTGAACTATTTTAATCTCTCATTTCTTTTAGTATATATTCTGTACCTTTTTTGATTGTGTTAGGATTATATTTCACATCCTAAACTTATAATGTTCTAACTGAATTCATACCAGCTTAATTTTAGTAATACACAAAATCCCTGCTCCTGTACAGTTTTGTACCCACTTCCATTATTGTCACAGGATTACACCCTTATACACAAGCTAATAGTTGGTTTTTTAAATACATTTTTCTCTTAAATTATTTAAAAAGCAAAATATACTAGTGTCTTAAATCATGCAGAAAACAAAAATTAGAGTGATATGGTGTTACAATAATACTAGCTTATCTAATTGCTCAGGTATGTCCTTTATTGGGGACTTTATGTCTTCATACAGCTTTAAATTAGTATCTAGGTCTTTTCATTTAAACCTGCAGAACTTCCTCTAGCATTTCTCATAGGACAGGTCTAGTAGTAACAAATTCACTTGTCTTTGTCATTTTCATATTATTAGGACAAAATACCCAACACCCAGAATTTAAAGGAGGAGAGGTTCTGGTCCATAGTCAGCTGGCTCCAAGAGTCTTTTAAAATCTATTGACACTTAATTTGTGGCCTTAATTTCTGGCAGAAGGGTCCAGCGGAGGAATGATGCTCATGTCATGGTGGTCAGGAAATAGAGACAGAAGGGATGAGCTGAGGATGGTGATAAACCCTTCCAGGTCACAACCCCAGTGACTTGTTTCTTCTGACCAGAGCTGTATCCTAACAGCATGTTCAGCTATGGGTTAATCTGTTGATGAGTGGAACACTCCATGATCCAGTCACCATCCAAAAGCCCTATCTCTGAACACATGAGCCTTTGTGGGGACAGTGTAGATCTAAAACCATAACATCCTTCAACGTTTCTTAATATTTCCCTCATCCTGTAGGACTATTTTACTGGATATGGAATACTTGGCTGGTAGTTTTTTTCTTCTAGATTGTTTCTATTTATTATTACTTTTCTGTTTATTTTTACTATTCTTTTTATTATTTTGTTTTTATTCTTACTGTCTATTATTTTTACAAAATGTTGGGTTTCAATGAGTACTATGTTTCCCTGAAAATAAGACCTAACTAGTAAATAAGTGCTGGTCATTACCATTCTAATGACCAGGGTCATGCAGAAGATTACACCTCACTATTCTCTTCTTGGCAGCTACTTTGTAATGGTGGGTTAGGTAAGGGTAGGCCAATTGGAGCTGGACTTTTTGATCTCTAGTTTTCAAGGCTGATTATTTTCCAGTTAGGTCTTATTTTCAGGGAAATGGGGAATAATATATTTTGATCATACTCATACCCCCTATTACCTTCCCTCAGATCGCCCCCCCAGCATTTTGAATATCAGCCTACCCACTTCTCATTCTCTAATTTGCTGATAGAAAATGTGATAATAATCTTATTGAGCATCTCTTTTATGTTTTACCTTTTGAGAGTTTGATTATAATGTGTCTCAGCATGGATCTCTTTATGTTTGTCTCATTAGAGTTTGTTGAGTTTCTTAAATATTTATGTTCTTGTCTTTTGTCAGATGATGAGTTTGGGGGCATTTTCTTCATATAATCTCTCTGCTGCATTCTTCCTCTCTCCTTCTGGAGTCCCTCTATGTATATGTTGGTCCATTTGATCATGTCCCACTCATCCCTTAGACCCTATTTACTATTCTTCAATCATATTTTCTTTCTTTTCCTCAGACTCAATGCTTTCAAAGGTCTCATCTTAATACTCAATCTTCTGCCCATTCAAATGCCCTTTTGAATCACTTTAGCAAATTTTTCATTTCATTTATTACACTTTTCAGCTCTAAAATTGTCTTTTGGTTTCCTGTCTCCTTACTTACATTTCTGTTTTGTTTATACATTATTTTCTTATCTTTCTCTATATCTTCCTTGAGTTCTTTGGACATCTTTCAGACAGTTGTTTTAAAGACTTTAGTATGTCTATTCAGTCTTTCCAGTGAGAGTTTCTGTTGGTTTATTTTTTTCTTTGAATGAGCCGTTGTCCTTTTGTATTTAATTATATGTCTTGTGACTTGTTTTGGGTGAAAACTGGACATTTGAATCTAATAATGTATTAACTCTGGATATCAAATTCTCCTCTGGATTTTACTACTTTTCTTTTGTGTGTGTGTGTGTGTGTATTTTTTTTTAATTGTTAATAGCTGTCTCCATGCTGAGGAACAGCCTGGAATGTAAACCTCAGGTTTCCTCATATTTTCTGAGCCTTCATCTTTTCTTATGTATTGTCAGTGACTTTCTACTTTCTCTCAAACAGGTAGTCCTTTTTGAATATCGTAGTCTTTAATATCTGGCTCACAAAAATGAGGGATAGGAATGGGAGGCATGAGGCCTTTTAAAGGAAGTTGCTTTAAGGTGAGTTGAAGGAGCTTGCAGCAAGAGGGGAGATGTGCAACAAAGACATCCTGTGCCTGCAATTCCATGAGTGGAAGCAGCAACCTATGATCAGAACATAGAGGCCCGTATTTGGAGAACAGGTTCCTTTCTGTCTAACCTGGTTCCCATTAGCTACATTGAAACTGCTCCAGGAACATAAGCACAGCTACCTGCCAAGGGGCTGGGTTGTTACTCCCAAGCTTGGAGCTGAAACTGACCAACATTATACTCAATTTACCATCCAAGGCTTTCCCTGGAAGTTGTGAGCTTTCATAGGCCCCAGAGCTCCAAAGCCCTCACCCCAGACATATTCCCAGAGTGCCACTGCTGTCTGGCTGAGGAGATAGATTCTTATGCTTCCTGATCTGACATCTTCCCAGACTTTTATAACTATATATGTGTATGTTTATATGTACATACATATAACTGTATACACACGTTTATGTATCAATAAACTTAAGTATTTATATATATTAGGATCATATCTGCCATTAACTTCTTTTCATCTAACGAAGTGAGTAATCATTAATGTCTTCAATTTTTGATGGCTAAGTGATTTTTCTTTGGATGACCATAACAATCATTCTAGCACTCTTTGATGGGACATTTTAGCGTATTTCCACTGTCTCACTATCAAACACATTGTAGCAAATGCACACACATATATACAATAGAGTTGCACATATCTTTGCTCACTTCTCTGATTATTTCATTAGGAACAGGGAATGGAAACTACTTAGGTGTGCTTGGTGTTTTTGTTGTTTGTTTTTGTGGTGCTGGGGATCAAACCCAGGGCCTTAAATATGATAAGCAAGAGATGCACTCTGCTATTGAGTCACGTTGGAGCCCTGGAGGTATACTCGGAAGAGCGAGGGGACAGTAAGTACAGAGGAAGGAAGAAGCAACAGCTTGAGCAAAGTCTATGTGTGCATGCGTGTGTGTGTGCGTGCACGCGTGTGTGTGTGTGATGGTCACGTAGCAGACTACAAAATTATCCTGCCTCTGCTTTTTCATGGACTCTCCCCTGGTCCCTCCAGCCTTTAGAGTGGCACCCACACTCTCAGGCGTCCTGGGCCATGCTGCCCAGGGCTCCTCATTGCTCACGACTCCCCCAGAACCTTGGCCACACCCTGTGCAAGTGACAGCACACATACTGATTTCTCTAAAATCCCACGTGGCCGTAAAAGGCTGGCGTATATTTTAAGGACAATTGCCTGAAGTGTTAAAATAGCACGTCGTCAAAAGAAGCGTATTCCATATGGGTCTAATTCACTTGTGTAAGAAAATAAAATGGTTGGAGGTTTTCCTTTCCTTGTTTCTTTCATTTTAATTGAAAAAGTCCTCTCTGATGTCCCTGAAACACTTCAGCCTTTTTATTGCTCGCTCAACAGTAAAGGAGGCCAGAGCTGTTGGCAGTTCTGGGTGAAGAAACCCAAGAACCAGAAAGAATCTGGTTACCTGGAGGCTGAGAGTCTCTGATTTCGGAAGTGGTCAGGCCTGACTCCCGAGTTGGTGTCTGGGGAGGGACAGATGGCAGAGCAGAGGTTGTGCCTCTGCTGTGATATGTGGAGCCCCTGTCTTCCCACGACTCTGGAGACGCTACCCTGTGATCCATCTCATAGGCTGGGAGTGTGCGTATGTGTGTGGGGAAGTGTGTGTTGTGTTCTGTAAAATGTTGAGACTGTAAGAATACCTGGGCTGTGCTTTCTTTTGGAGTCTTCCTGGATCCCCCCCAGTTGGAGAAGCAGGGGTGCCAGGGCCTCTGCAGGACCTACTGGCTGGGTGCTCCGAGACCTGAGGGCCTCCTCCTCACCTCCTTGTGCCCCATTCCTGCAGGGATGCTGTCAGGTCTGCCATAAGCTACTCGAGCACAGTTAAAGGACAATTTTCTCTGCCCGTTATCTGTCGCACCATGTGCCACCATCAGGGTAACAATGAGACTATTTTTAAATTTATTGTAAATACGATGTAACCATCTTGCCTTTCCAAGGTTAAGGGTATCCCAAGAGGTTATAGTAGAATACAAAGCTAATGCAAATGGAAAAGGAAAAACACTGACTCTTTCAAAGAAGGCTGGGTTGTGGCCCCAAGCCCTTGGAAGGAGGTGGTCCCCCTCCTGTATCCTCAGGGGAAGGTGTGCAGAGCCTGTGGGAGGCTCAAGGCCCCTGGTCAAGTGCTGTCCAAGAGCCAGGAGCAGGGAAAGGGAAGGGAGGCTGTGGTCTGTTACTATTGGGGAGCTTCCTTGGCTAGATCGGTGAAACAGAGTAACTGTATTGGTTGCCAGTAAACAGGCAAACCAGGACCAGAGGGGTCATTTTCAGTAAAAGCCTAATTTAGCAAGGAAGCATCCCTCTTACCCTTTGGGTTCTGTGTCGTGGGCCTAAGATGCAGGAAGAGAAAACAGGAGTCCCAGGGCCTGGGGGCCAGAGTGTCACGCAGGTGCCTCTTACAGGACCCCAAAAGGATGGACCAGAACCCCAAAAGTTTAGGTTCTCAAACTAGGTGTGACCCTGGGCAGGCCACCCTCCCTCTCTAAGTACCAATTTCTTCACCTTCGCGATCACCACTCCTGTGAGGGCAGCAGCCTTGGGATGATCTGGGAGCGGGTCACACAAGGGTTCTCTGTCCCTGCAGGGTGATCCCCGGACCCTTGAGAGAGCAAGTTCCCTGCAGAAGCCTCTAAATAGTCCCTCTTAGTGTCTGCTGAGCGCCTTTGTGCCTCTCCCACTATTGCCCTCTTGTGCGCGGGTGAGCACACGGCTGGTCCCAGCAGTGGGCTGGGGGTCCGGGTCCCATTTCCAGCCTGTGCTGTCTGGCAGATCTGCCCCTCAGGGCCACGAAGACAGCCTGCGACCAGAGTTGGGTTGTCAGGCCCCCCAGCCCGCCCCACCTGCCCTCTTCCCAAGTCTGCTGGGGAAGCTAGTCCTCATCTGCCAGGGGCAAAGGGGACAGGTCCGTGGCAGCAGCCTCTCCCAGTGGTTGTTTGCCTGGGTGCCTGATGGGCAAGAGCCAGCGGGGCACCTGGGAAGTGGAGAACCCTCCCCCGCCCTGAAGTCCCTTCCTCTTGCCTGTCACAGTATTCAGAAGCACAGTGTCCATGGGCACCAAGCCTTTGAAGTAGGGTAATGAGGGCCTCTGCTGAGATGACACATGCTGCCCTGGGAGGGGACATTCACAGGGAGGAGGGTGCCCCAGAGCTCCTTCCATCCTTAGACCCTCAGTTTCCTTGTCTGTGAAATGGGAATACAAACACCTAACATGCTGCCAGGTAGAAGCCCCCCTGCCTTCTGCAGAGAGAGGCCAGTTGGACTGATGTTTTCCACAGTGTAGTCACCTGGGACCTTTGAAACCATCGGTGCCACCCTGCATCCCACACCCAGGACTAGACCCCACACTGAGAGCTCCTGAGACTCCCAGATGAGACCTTAATAGCCAGAAGTTCAACTTGAGATTGAATGACTGAATATGGACATTGCCTGAGCCCGTGTGTACATAAGCCCACAGCAACAGTCCCTCATTTACTCCTCCCCACTACTTCCCCTGCTCTTGGGGAGCCCAGGGAGGGTTGGTTCGGGTGGGTCTGAATGACTGAGCTCCTTGGAGGTATTGAGGAGATGGGCAGACTCATGGGTGAGGGGCTGGGGAGCCCTTGGGCAGTGTGAGGGAGTCGGGCTGGGCTTGCTGTGAGGCGGGGTCTGGTGCCACTTAGCTGAGCTGGGATCGCCCAAGGAGCTGGGTCCTGTCAGTGTCTGCTGAGGGAGAGGACAAAGACTCAGCTCCAAGGGCAGTCTGAGTGTTGCTCTGCCTCGCAGACATTTCCCTTTGTGGTGAAGCCGGCTGCATCCCACTGGGGGCTGCCTAATAAAGTGACAAGATAAATAATGACTGTTTTTACACCTACCTACCTGCTAGGTGTACTATGCTTCATCATTTTCATAATCCTTCAGAGTAATTGTGACTTCTTCCTGTTTTACAGACGTGGGGACTGAAGTTTAAGAAATTTAACTTCTCAAGGTTAAGGCTCAGAAAAAGCTGAGCAGCGTCTCACTGCGAGATCTGGGGACCCCAAAGCCTGCCCTGGTGCCCCCAAAGCCTGTCCTTGTGCCTTGATCCTGCCCCCAGACCCCACTGGGGTGCGGGTGTCCTTGGCAAGCAGCATCTCCCTCCTCTAGTTTGGATAGAGAGGTTGCTGAGCCCTGCCAGGTGATATAATGACAAGTCCAGGGCCCACTGCGAGGACCAATCCAGACAGGACCAGCAGACAGGTCCTGGACTCCCAGCCCAGTGCTCCTCCAGTGGGCTTTCATTGGGAGGGAAAAAGTGCTGCGCAGATGCCAGACTTCCTGTAAGCTTGTCACCAGCATCCTTTTTTTTTTTTTTTTTTTTTTTTACCCTCTGTGTACATCTGGCCCTCATATTACCTTCTGGGTGGTCGGGGACACTGACTTTGTAACCAGTGTCCAGATAATCCCTGCCCCAAGCCATCTCAGGGAAGAGTCTGTTAAATGAATTGGCAGAGTTGACATCTGTAGCGTTATACAACAGCCCTGATTTTACCAGGAGTTCGGGAGATCAGGACACCTTAGCCTAAAGGTGTAAGTCTGAAGTGGTAGAACTTCAGAAACAGTGATGGCCTCCTGGGGAGAAAAGTTAGGTTGGAGCCACTGGAGAGGAAACTCCTACTGCAGTCTGCAAAATCCCAGAATTACAAAGCCTGAAGCTACCCTGTATAATCTTCTTCCCCAGCCTGGGTCCAGTGTCCCCTGATGGCATCCCCAACAGTGGGCATCTGGCTTGGTTACCTCTGGTGTCGGGAAGCTCACCACCTCCTAAGACCTTCCGTTCCATCATGAGCCACTGCTAATAGCGCCGTGTAGGACCACAAGCACCACCCATCCTTTCACAGGACTCCAGCTGGTCTGTCCGAGGGCAGCTGGTCAGGCTGACCATGCTCCAGCTTGGAACAGATGTGCACATCTCACTCCCTGCGGCAGTGAGCGATCACGCAGTCATCCTCACACCCAGAGGCAAACGTTTGTTGCCTCTGTGGTGGCGGCAGTCGACCTGCCTCATTTTCCTGTGGAAGAATCTGATTATAGCAGGTCCTGACTCGAGTTCTGTGTCCCTGACTCTGACATCGGATTGTATTTAAAGGCCAGGCGCTGGGACACACCCCAGTGGCAAGTCCAGTGCTAGTTCCCTTTAGGTTTCTCCTGGTGATGCACAAGTCCAGCTTCCTGTCTCTCCTGAGTGTCACGTGCCATGAATGGTGGCAACAAAGGTCTGTGGCCAACCCTGGCGCACATAGTACACAGCACATCCAGGCGACTCTGCCTGCAAAAGAGATGCCAAGACCAACCCAACACTGTCTTTTCATACCTTCATCATGTTTGCCGCACTCTATATTGAGGGGACCAACAGTAAGTAATACAGAATTCCGTGCATCCAGATGTGGGCTAGGCATTATTTTCCATGCACACTGTGTTCTGTGAGGGCAGAGATCATGGGTATAATCAGGGGAGACTTCAGGGAGAAGGAGGCCTTCGTGTGGGTCTTGAATCATTAGCAACAGTGCAAAGCAAAGTGGTACTAAGAACATGATTACACTGGTTTAAACACAACAGTAGAGCATTCCTCCCTCGGGTAACAGCAGTAACTAAAGCTGTTCAGGGCTCCTGGGGCAGATTGTTGATTTTGAGATCCAGAACCTTGCTGGCACACCATTGTCCTAACCTACAGGAAGAGGAAACAGGAAGTTGAACTAGTGCTAGCCCCAGTTGGGGACAGGAACCACCCAGAAAGTGGACACTGTGCTCCCTCTAAGCTCATTGGTAGAGCTTTGTCTTATAGTCACACCCACCTTCAGCAAAGGAGTCTGGGAAATGTAGTCTTTGGTTCCATCACTAAAGTGGCAGGGAGAATGGATCCTGGAGGGGGCAACCAGTACTCCGTGCCACAGGGAGGAGCCAATCCTAGGCAGCAGGAGATTGGCATGAACTTGACCTGGGCCTTGTGGGGGCAAGGGGCTGAGTTTATGAGAGGAATACTACTCTTCCAGAGGCACTGGCAGCACAGGGCCTGAATGACCAGCAATCTCATGAGGCATTTCTCCTGGAGATCCAGAGATCGTAAAGTGGCCTTGGAGGCTTGCGAGTGAATTCACACAATTCCACACTTCTGCCTCATTTTATACCCACCGCTTTTCCTATCAGTGAGAGTATTTTAAATTGTTCTCTGCTGTGTCAATTGGCCTGGGAGAGAGAGAGAGATGGGCAAGGATTTGCAACTTAAAGAAACCTTAGTTGTGTTAGAACTCACGGAATCCTTTGGTTATCTAAAAAGTGACTTGTCCATTGTCTTTTCCAGTAAATCTCACACACCACGCTCCTGGTGGGGTACAGGGTCATACACCTGTGCGCCGATGGGCAGGTTGCCTGTGGACTTGTGCTGGTTCGCCTAATCCTCAAACCAGCTCACAGTCCCTGTCTGAAGGGGACAGACATGGAGGCTTAGGTGCCTGTCCAAGGCCACCCAGAAGCAAGGGGCTGTGTCCAGCAACCTTTCTTAAACAGTGAAACACAGCCTGAAGCCCCGATCCATGAGAAGAATGAGCTGTGCTCCAGCGAGACTGAGAAAGGGCGCCTGTTTTGTGTCTCCACTTGGAGAGTCACAGAGCCTAGGCGAAGATCAATGGCTCTGGCAGACCCTGCAGGCTTGGAGCCAGTGTTGGGTTAAGTCGTTGTTGAAAGGTTTCTCGGGGCTCCCCCATTGCCCTTGGGGACAAGATGACGTGTCCCCTGGAAAGAGATGGAGGCTGACTGCTAGGCAACCTCGGGAAAAGTCTTGGATGACTGTGATGAGCGAATTGCTTCGTGTACTGTTGGGGCTTGGGGGAAACAGTGAATGATCCTCTGACTCTTCATGCACTTAATTCCGAACAAATTGAGAGTGCTGCTGGGGTCTCTCAGACAGGTGTCAGGCCGCCAGCTTTCTCCTGCTAAATGCTGCCCAGGTGACGGAAGAGGCTCAGTCTGCAGACACACAGGCTGCTCCTGGCCCTCCCGCGACAGCCAGATCCCCCGACTCAGGACAAGTCCTGCAGGCAGGACCGAGGAGGGCGGAGCCCAACTCCTCCACCCAGATGCACCTTTCAGGCTAGCTGCTGCTCCCACCCACAGCCCCGAACCTCAGTTTCCTTGCTTGTCAAACAAGATTAGTGAAACCCACACTTTCTGTCTCCCAGGTTGTTAGGGGGATGACACAAATAGCAATGAAGAGCTACCTTGACGATGTTACCTATGAAATTGCCTTGTTCAGATACGCGTTGTCCTGCCTTTCTCATTAGGTTGATGTTTATGTGAAATCATTTGTTCACTAATTCATCATTCAAGCAGAGCCACCTGTCTCGCATAGGCTAGGTGCCGGGGGAATAAAGAACAGGAATAAAGAAAGGTTGACCTCGTCTAGCCCCAGTGCCACCCTGTCTGAGATGAGGAAGCGGAGCTCAGGACAATCAAGCCGGGCTGGGGATTTAGCTCAGTGGTAAAGTGCTTGCCTAGCAAGAGCAAAGCTCTGAGTTCAGTCCCCAGCACCCCCCCAAAAAAAACAATTGAGGCATCCCCCAGGAGCTGGGGCAGCGGGGACCCCAATGCACCACCCCCCGTCCTACCTCCATGTCTTCTCTCTTCCTTTCCATCCTTACGAATTCTGCCTATCAGTCAGTCAAGCCTCACTCCAGACCCATTTTCCCTGATTAACCATCTTTTATTTTGGGCTGACAGAACCCTTATTATCTGCAGTGCTCATCTTAGCACCCACCCTCCCGAGCTTTTATGAGGCTGTGTGTCATCCCCCGCTCATCACCCTCCGCTCCTGTCTCAGGTTCCAGGCAGAGCACGCAGGAGGGTCGGGGTGGGGGGACTGGTGGCCGACGGCTGCTGACGGATTTAGCTGACCAGGGGAGGCAGCGGGGTGGCTATGATCTCATCTTCCCCTTTGGTGCTGAAGGTCCGAATTCAGCTTTATGGGATTTTTCAGGGATGTCATCTGTGCTATCTGGGTTGAGGCCAGGGAAGGGCTTGGCAAAGGGCGGGCATGTCTGCCGCCTTCCCAGCCCCCAGTAGGGGCTCAGAAGGTCCCAGCCTACTTTGGAGTCGAGGAGGGATGTGTGAGGCAAAAAAATACTCAGAGATTCTGTGAATGTGGATCACAGGGAGAATGTGACAGAAAACCGAGGCTAAAGTCCCCAACGCAAGAGTCACCGAAGACCCAGGAACAAGGGGCTTGGTCTCCATCCATGTTAGGGGACAAACCCTCACGTGATATCATCTCAGAATAGCAGTAGTGGGACAGCTTATCTTAATGTGACTTTCCTCACATGTGACTCAGCTGCATGACTTTTTGTGGTCTGTGCCTCAGTTTCCTCATCTGTAAAAAAGGGAGACTTGGATTCCATTGGCCACAGATGAGTCTCCAGTGTTTTTGTTCTGAATTTGAGTTCTAGATTTTAAAGTTGGGAATGTTTTACATTTAAAAACTGTATTTTATAGCTCATTTTAAAAAATCAAGATGCCCAGAAACCCCAGGTGTGGCATTGGCCTGGGTCAGTCACGCTGAGTCCTGGCTCCCTTCACCCCAAAACAGCCTGTGGCCCCAACACACAGCTGAGTTTGCCCCCAGCCCTTGCTGGACTGGTGACCTCTCAGGGCACCAGCTTGGCACAGCTCAGCAGGCAGTGGGAAGGGGCACACAGAGAAGGGGTGGCATCCAAGGACAGGTGCCCACCTGGCCTGCACTGAACAGCTGGGTGACCCTGGGTGAGCCCCCCACCCCTTCATTTTCCTCATCTATTAATTCTCCTCATCTATTAAAAGATGGGGTTGGTGGAAACCGTCAATCAGACACTTTCAACTTCTCACATTCTATGACTCTATGAAAATGTCATTTGCCAGAATTAAACAGAACTGTGATTTAAATGTTGTGGAATTTGGCTGCCCCAGCCTCTTGCAGAATCCATTTCAGGGTGTGAAGAGAAGGGGAGAAAAGGAGAAAGAGAAGAGGGAGGGAGTCGCCCTGGGGGAGTGACGTGGGGGTGAGAGCAAGGACACGGGAACCATGCCCCTCAGGTGGACCCTCTCCGGCTGCTGGAAGGAGGCAGCCGGCATCCTGGAATCCCTCCAGCCCCACCTTCCAGAAGCCCGAGGCTAGCGTGGAGCCGGAGCAGACCAGGCATTCACACGAGGGCAGGCATGGCCACATTCCTGGTCTGCTGCATACTGGTGACCGCTTCTAAATGTGGGTGGCTGAGGGCAAGTGCCAGGTCACACCACTCATCAGGAGTGGCAGAAGGAAGACATTAGAAGACAGAAGCCGGACTCCAGGAGGGTGTGGCTCTGGGCATCAGGACTCTTCCGAGGTCTCTCTGGCTCTCTGCTGACTTGTGTGTGTGTGTGTGTGTGTGTGTGTGTGTGTGTGTGTGTGTGTGTGTTACTAGGGCTTGCTTCTAGGTCCTTCTTACAGAACTATAACCCTCTTCTAAAATTTTGAGACAGAGTCTCACTAAGTTGCTAAATTGTCCAGGTTGGGCTTGAGCTTGCTGCCCTCCTGCCTCAGCCTCCCACAGTGCTGGGATTATAGATTTGTGCCACCACGGGCTGGCACTGGCTCTGTTCATTTGGATTTCATTTTCCTTGCTTGTCAAATGGGCTTCAGACCAACACACATAACATAACAGAAATTAGTGAGACAGGTGTTAGGATTCTGTTAGCCAGTAAGGACAGGGGCCCCGAAGTGGAGTCTTCTGAGTCACAGCCTGCAGGAATTTTACAGAAACCCCTGCCAGGGGTCCTTCATTTGTCAGGGACCTCCCCAGAGCTTGATTAGTTCACCATTAGCTCAAGAGCATACGGGCCCTGGATGGACACCGTGTGGACACTGAGTAGATTGGACCCCTAAAAAAGTATATAGTCTCCAGAGATCATATTGCTTACACACAGCCCAGGTTCCTTTATACACCCCTAAGGATCCCTAGACAAGGAGCCCTCATGGGTACCCTACTCGGGACCCCTCCCAGCTAACAGAAGCTTTACTTCCTTGCCTTTACATTTTCAAACTTTCTTGTCATCGTGTCCTTTACTTTCTTGTCTTGACATCTTTTAAATGAAGTTGGCGGCACCCTACCTCCTCTGTCCTCAGCTTCATTCTTTGACAGCATGGGACACGACCCTGGTGTTTGGGTAACAGTAAAGCTCGTCTATCTGACTCTGAGGAGGAAGACATTAGAGGATGGAAGCCAGACTCCAGGAGCTGGATGAGGCTCCCACCAGCTGTCTTGCAGGGTTTCTTGGGAGGGTGCTCCATTTTTCTCTGGGACACTCTGACTTGGCCGCTACCATCAGGGACCCCAGTGGTCCAGCCTGAGCAGACAGGGGCCTCCTGGTGAGCTCTCCTATCAAAGGCTGCCCAAGCACAGCCTTGATGGACATCCTACCCACAGGTTCACACAGACCTCATGTCCGCTCTGTGATCTGTTTCACACGGTGGGCATCTTCCCTGTCGGTCCTGGGCTAGCTGTCCCCAGAGCTACAGAAGAGGTTGGCAGATGGGTAGAAACTTCCTCTGGTATGAGCAAGCGTGTGATAGGGTTGCTCTGGGGGAAAGAGACCCTGACCAATCGAGGACCGCCCATCCCTGCCCCCAAGAGGTCCCCCTGGGAAGGAAGAGCTTCAATCCAGAACCATGGTGCTAGAATACTGGGGAGAAACTGCATGACCCTGGACAAGCCATTGTCCCCCTGATAGCTTTCACTGCCTCTGTGAACTGGAGGTAGCTATTCAGACTATCCTTCTGGAAATCTCTAGCTTAGATTTCTAAGTCGTCCCCACACCACTCTTGCAGTCCCTAGTGCCTGGGCCTTATTCGCCCATGAAATGTATCTATCCTTCAGTCTGACTTTGAAATGTCCAAGGAGAGACCTGGAGAAGAAAGGATGCGTGAAGACCTGAGAAGGGAAGGATCAGCCAAGACAGAGAAGAAGAGGCAGCTTGCCCTTCCCACCCCTCCCCTCAGGACGGAGAGGTTGCCTGGCTGGGCAGAGAAAGACCACATCCCAACTTCCTTCCCTGCTAAATCACGCCTTTTTCTCTCTGCAAATGAATGAACGATGTCGAGCCGAGCACATCCCTTGGCCAGGGGTGGACATGGGCCCCAGACTATATCTGAGTCTCCTTCTGTCCTTAGACAAGGTCCTGGAGGTTAGGATGGCCATTGTCCCCCTGAGCACTTTCCCATCTGCCTTCCCGCTTCAGCCCTGGTGACTAGAGATTCCTATTTGTGTGTGTTCTTCTCTCTGGCTGCATCTGCCTGGCGGGAAGACAGAAAGAGAGCGTGGCCCAGCTTTGCCAATGGCTTGCAGCCCATTGGGAAAGGGTTAGTCTGGGTGTCCAGAGCCAGGAAAAGCAGATTAATCCACTTATGCATATTTCACTTGTTCATCGATATCCTGGTGACTCCCAAAGAAGCTGAGACCAACGTACAATGTGCAGTTTAGAGACAGTAAGTCTGAAACAGAATAGCTGAAAGCCAAGGTCTCGGTAAGAGGAAGCAGGGATAGGGGTAGGGTCAGTAAAGGCCACAGGAGGAAGGGCCCGGGGGATGGCAGAGCAGTGTGATTCTCCCTGGAAAATAATTAACGACTGCATGACAGGGGTTAGAATCGAATAGCGTCATTACGTAATAGTCAATGCTTAATAAATGCTTACTTCATGTCACTCATCGCTCTAAGCACTTCACATTTTTTAAATGAATTTTTATTTTGGAATAAGTTTAGCTCTACAGAAAAGTTACAAAAATAGTACAGAGTCCCCTAAATCCTCACCCAGGTCCCTCTTCTCCTTAGCACCTTAGCTCCTTAATACCCGGTTTGAGTTTAGACATTTTTTACTTTCTTTTCCCTTCCTTCTTCATCCCTTCTTTTTTTTTTCATCCCTTCTTCCTTCTTTCCTTTTCTACGTTTAATCATCCCAGGACTCGTTTGATGAAGAGCTGCATCTTGCCTCTAAGCAATGTGCTTTGGGATTGAAAAAAATAAATCAGAGGACAGACTGTTAGCAGATATCCAGCCAAAGGAGAGTGCTCCCTTTTCCTCCGACCTTTGACAGACCACAGTTTTCAACCTGCTAGAAAATTGTCATATATAGATGAAGGAGAAAAGGGCAATTGGGATTTTCTTTCAAGCCTCCCAGGCAATCACTTGGATGACACACATCACACAGAGTCGAGGCAGACAGACAGACAAGGGCTTGGGGTGGTCCCAGAGCTGGTGTCCATCTGACTCTGGACTTAAATACGGGTCTGAAATCCTTCCTTCTCACTAAGAGGCCCCAGAGATGTATTTTCCCCTTAGAAGTAGAATGGTTTTCTGACATTACTATGCCTCATTCTAGAATATTCCTGCCAGGCTGTCTTTTTTCAGCCCCTATATTCTGAGCATCCTCCTGACCCCCATCACCAGAGGGAGTTCCGTCCTTTCCAAAGCGCTTTTCTACTGAATGTCACAGTGGGTGTCACTGCGCTCCGGGGAGGAGATGGAAGCAGGTCTGGTTCTCCTACCTTCCAGGACTGTGCCTGTAAATGTCGGGGACATCAAGTTGCCAAGCTCACCAAGGTCAGGACTTCTGAGTCCCATGCGTGCCCCTCCACGTATGAGGGCGCGGGGTGTTCAGAGCGGACAGTGCCAAGCCATGCTGCCCTGTGGGCTTTCTCAGGAGGACAAGGCGGGGGTCAGCCCTGGGTGACCCTGCTGAGGGTGGCACATGGAAGCCCAGAGCATGCAGGGCCAGACGTGGGCCACCTTCCACCCCGGTCTGCCACACTCCTCCCCCCCAAACTCTGTGAGTTATCAGCTTGCTGAGTTGGAAGGTTGGCACTCTGGACTGATGATGGTAATTTGCTAGGGTGGTTCTGAATGTGTTGTACTCCTCTGAGCAAAATCATCTCTCCACAGGCCATTTCTCTTAATTGGTGGGTAGTGCTCCTTGTCTTATGCAAAATGAGGAAGGCGGCTGTCTTTGCAGTCTGCTCGCCACCCCTCTAGCCCTCTAGCCCACCCAGCATCCTTGCCGTGCCCCAGCTCCCCTATCTCCTGGTACCATGTATGATTGTCACCCTCCCCCTATATCTCCGGGAAGGTGCAGATAAAGAAGTTCGCAGCACTGAACACAGCCTGCAGGTGACCACATGCAGGACTCTGGAGGATGGTGACAGAAACTCCAATGCCAGCAGTGCCGGACCATGCAAAATGCAGGCACAATTTGGCAAATGCCCAGCTCTTTATACACTGGACCTCCTGTGCCGATGGTCAATCCCCCCTCCTTCCCAACATTCACCCCTCTCGCCCCAAAGCTTTGTCTGCCCGAGAGCCCACTCCTCCAGTCTGTGCCTCAACTCCCCCAAGAGTCTTCCATCTTCTCCTCATCGTCACCTCTTCATTGTTTTCCTCAGCACCCCAGGAGAGCTGGCCAAGTTCTCTACCTCTTGCAGATCTGCTTTTCTGGGTCATCAAGTCTATTTTTTGTTATCTCCTCCCGAAGTGGTTTTTGATTCAAACGTGTTTGTCGTTAGTCTGCAATTCCTCCGTTTCTCATCTGTCTCCCTTTTTGCATCACCTTGCGATTTCATTTGGGGGATGAAACACGGTTTCCCCAAGACTTCCTGCTCCTTTCTCCTGCCAGTTGTTTCTTCCCTCCCGCTGAGCCGGTGGAGAGCAGTGGCCAGATGTTTCCCGTCTGCACCTGGGTGCAGTCAGTGTGAGATCTCCTGGGCCAGCCCCCAGTCCCAGGTTTGCGTGTGATGTGCTAGCTTCGGGTTCCCGACCACCGCCGGGTAATCAGGCTCTGGGAAGCTGCAAAATGCATTGCGGGCTTGGAGAGCCGGGTCCAAGGCAGAGGCAGGAGCCTAGGGAGGGTGGACTGCTAGGGGCAGAGAAGCTGGAAAGGTGATGAGCCCACGTGGGCTCCAGCCAGGGTACACTGGGGGCCAAGGGTCTGGTTCGGGAGCTTCTGCAGCGGAGCTGGGACTTGTCTCCCACCCGGAGGCTCAGCTCTTGGGTTGGGGGCACAGCAAGGCTACGAATTCCATCTCCTCCTCCCCAAGGTTTTTTGTATAAATGTTTGAGATCTTGGTTGAACTGACAACACGGACCTTCTTATATTTCTCCTTAGAAAGTGAGGATGGTATCTGGACATATTTTGAAAACTTAACTACTATCCTTGCTGGCTCCTCCTTCACTCTCGACCTTACAGTAGAGTCAGAGCACAAGAATAGGGAGAGACACAAACACATAGCTTTTGAATTGCACAATCCTTTCGAAATCCACAGCAGGGAAGAGTTTGAGAGTCTCACAATCTTGCCTTTTGGGCGTCTGGATCCTGAGCATGCAGGCCTCAGGACTGGTATACAGTTTGTTAAACTGCTTGCCTCTCCTTACACAGATTAATGACTCCTTGAACAAAAGGGTAAAAGGTCCTCTGAAGGAAAGAGTGAGAGACGCTGGTGGGAGTCTCTGGAAAGGGCCGTGCCCACACATTCCATGCCCCAAACACTGAAGTTGAGGGGACCACATAGTGTCTGATAGTTTGGGGGACCCACGAGCAGTATTGATGAGCAACAAGAGCAGCTGAGAGGCCGGAAGCTCCACGGAGAAATCCCTGCACCAAGCGAAGGAGGGACAAGCAGCTGGCATGGCTACCTGAAGGGCCACGCCATGTCATAAGCCCTCATGGGCCTGGCATCACATGGAGAGCAGCAGGATGTTCTGGGGTGCATGTGATGGCCTGGAGGTCCTCAGACCTGGGGTGCTGGGGTGTGATGGCAGATGCAAGCTGAACCAAGGGCCAGGGAGCCAGAAGGAGGAAACTTACCTGTCCACCAGAAGTAGCTGCCACTAAGGACCATTGTGATGCCAGTGTGGACAGGTGACTGGGAGAACCAAGCGTGCTGTCTTGGACTGGTCCCCATCAGAGTGTCACAGACCTGTCCCCATCTGATGGAGTGTCACAGATCTGTCTCCATCTGATGGAGCATGGTGCATCCACAGACTCTAGAGTCTGCTGCCACTGCTGTGAGACCTTGTCCCCAAATCAGATTTGCCCCTCACAGCAGCCTAAGTCCCTGGCTTTAAACACAATGATCTAGATCGTTAGTTACTTCTCATGGGGTACCCGTGACGTCTTCCCACCTCCAGATCTGGCTGATCTTTCTCTGGCTCCCTCTTCTCCTCTACTACCCTCTCCTTGGACAACCGTTTGTCCCAAAGCCACTCTGGGAAATAATTGCAATTTAATTTTATTCATCTGAGTGTCTGATATTAAGGCCCTGGTTGACCTACAGAGAAAGAGAGTTCTAGGCAACCCCGGCTGTAACATGTGTGCATGCACGTGCGCACACACACACACACACACACACACACACACACGCCCCTACTTTAACGACCCGCCTGCAATTGATATACTGCTAAGTAGCATTGCTTGTACTGGGGAGATTCTATTTCCACACTAGCAGCAAATATGACCTTTGTGTCAGCTGCCAGCTGCTTATAATTCTGACAGATGCAAGCACATTTCTGGGAAGCCATAGCCACTCAGGACCTTGCAGATCAACAAGCAGTGCAGGCGGCTTTGGTAAGATTGATCGGCCCTCGAGAATCCCATTTACAGGCCTTTACGGAGCCTCGGTTTACCGCGGCCTGGGCACTAATGACTTCGACAGCTCTGATCTAAATCTGTCAGCCAGGGCTGGTGGTGATATTAAAGAACTCTCTATTTATATGAGGCAGCAATTAGAGGAATGCTCGCCAATGGGCCACCGCTTCCAAGTAAATCCCTGGCCTTCCAATGGTGTCACGCTCGCGGTTATTTTAATCCGCTCGGAATTTCAGGGATATTAATGCGACGGGCCATTGTGGAGGATTAGCCGGGTTTATTTCTGCTGACATTTCAGAGAGCATACTCAGGTTCCTGAGACGTGCCTGCACGCCTGCCCTGCCCTGTTGCTGGGGGAGGTGGTGGGGGCAGGAGCAGCTGCAGAAGGGGTGCGCTGTGTCCCCTCAGCTCCGCCCTCCTGCCGCCTTCCTGCTGTCCTGTGCCCCCTCGCATCCTGCCCACCTCCCTCTGGGTTCACTTCTGCCCCCGTCTCTTCTCGGATCTCCAGAAATTCTGCCCGTGGAGATGCCAGGGGAAACGGAACATACCCGCTTCATTGTGAATTTCAGATAAAAAGGAGGAATTTTTCCCAGTGTAAATCTAACCCAAGCAGTATTTTGGGGCACACTTACAGTGCAAATAAGACATTTTTATTCTTTACCTGAAATTCACATTTGTTGAGCAGCCTCTCTCTGGGGAGGGTGTTAGGAAGGGGCAGGTAAAATGGAGATGCTGGGTGAAGGAAGCCCCAAGACAGACAGCATATAGGTGGGATGCACAGGACTGCAAACTAAGCTCAGAAAACCAAAACCTTGGAAAGCTTGAGAATTCTCGCTATGGGCTCTTGGGAGACTTGGGCATAAGCATTAGATTTCAGGGGTTGGGGATCTAAGCTCGGTGGTAGAGTGCTTGCCTAGCAAACACAAGGCCCTGAGTTTGATCTGCAGCTTCCCCGCTGAAAAAGAATTAGATTCCGAACTCTGCGCCCAAGACCACTCTGCTTAGTCCTGGGATCGTGCTCAAGTGTCTTGTGTTGCTTGCAAGATATGAGAGACTCCTGCGGCCAGGAGTTCCGTGTCCCCTCTGTAGCTGGAGAAGGGGAGTAGGGGGGCGTGGCTGAGTAAAGGGGACCCGGATGACCGGTGCATTGCTGTACACATTTCTTCTCCTGTAAATGTCTCTTTCTGTAAATGTTTTTGGCAGTAAAAGTAGTTCCGAATAATCAGGGGGAGGTGTGGGCTAGGCAAGGGACAGTCTATAGTGAGGTTCCCAGGGGTCCAGGAGGCCTGGGCATTGGGTTGGGGGCTTGGGGGCACTGGGACTCAGTGCAGACTCAGGGCCATCAGCTGCACTGTGGCCTGTCTACTGTGCCCACAGTACTCGGGGACAGGCTGGGACAGACTGACCCTGCAGGGTCTGGAGTAGGACACAGCAGAGCTGGGGTGGGGATGGCCAGGCCCTGGTGTGTGCCTGGCACCACACAGGCACTTAGCTGATCGCCACACCAAGCCCGTGAGGTTGGAATTGTCATCTTTCTAGCTGAGCTGAGCTAACCGATCCTCCAGGAGGCAAAGATGCCCGCTGAGGTCCCAGGGTGAGTGATTCTTAGAGCCTGCTTGGAACTTGGCTTCTGACTGTGGCTTCGGCCTCAGTGTGCTCTCTCCCCGTTGTCTTGTGCTTCAGCCCCTCTGTACAGTGCTCTCTCTGGCCGCTGGTCATTGGCACATTCAGCTCCGGGTTCCCCACTGCCTCCTCCCGGCAGCACTCCGGGTTGCCCAGACTGGCCGACGGAGCTCTCCTCTGCCCTTTGGGGCAGCGCCATACTGGACTCGGCACCTCTAGGGGTCAGTGTCTTTCCATTCGCTGTGTCCCCAGATCTAACACTGTTCTGGTGCACAGCAGCAACTCTGCCTGCGTCTTTCCACATAGCCAACTCCATGTCTTTCTGGTCTTGGCCCTGAGCAGCCTGGCAGCCCGTGAGGAAGAGGCTGTGGGTAGGGCCACCGGCCACCTCCGTGGAGAGCCAGACCTTCCAGAGGGAGACGTTCTGCCATCTGTGACCTGGCTTGCGGCTGGGACGCCGGCACTCCGGGAACCCCTGCGGCCCATCTGCCCGAGTGCAAACACAAGCCAGAGCTGAGGTCTATTTTAAGACTCCCTAAACAATTCCTCCTGGAAACATTGACCACAGCAAGCAACGCGAGTGTCCTAGCGGCTGCACCAGGCGTCGGGCCAGGTGGAGGTTTGCTGGACTCCGGCTCCCATCCGGGACATCCTAGCAGCTTCCCCTTGTTCGTGGACAGCGCTGTTCCTTCAGCGTGGCCACAAAGGCCTGGGCACTGCGGACTTGGCTGAGCCCAGCGGGGGACGTGTGCTCGTGAGGGTTGGAGGTGGCTGGAGCGGGCCCCGCATGGATGGGTGCTGGCACCTGGTTTCGAGGCCCAGACCTGTCACTTACTTGTGTGGTGCTTGTGATCCTCCAAGTATCAATGTCCTCCTCTGCAAAATGGGTTGTAACACAGGTTATGGGAGAGAATAACTGTCAGAAAAATGACTGTGTATTAGGGGACTCGCCACAGAGGGGCTGCGACTGTGACTTGAGAATACACAGACAAGGTGGGCTCTGAGCCCTGTCTTCGGGTCTATACCCTTTTGTTGTGCAGGGTGGGAAGGCGGTGGGGCTGAGCTGCTGGACAGATGGGGCTGCGGGTAGTGGGGCCATGAAAGCAGAGGCCTGGGGACGATAGTAGTGTATGGGACCAGGCTGACACAGAGTGGGGCCGGGCCACAGAGGATCTCTGGGTTGCCTTTAGGAAAGTGTCTTCCATTTTCAGAAGTTTTGTGGGGGTGGAGGGTGGAGAATTGGGGGAGCAGAGCTGAGGCTCCATCCCACACAGGCCTAGAAGTGAGTCTTTATCCTTCCACCTTCTCAGCAAGGGGCAGAGGGCATTCATCCAGGGACCGGAAGGCAGGTCCCTGCTCCTCTGACTCGATTCAGTGGCAGCATAGCCCGCAAGTGGCATCCCACACACCAGTCCAGCAAATATTCAGAAGGACAGAGAGCCCACTTGCTCCTCCCCAGGACCTCATCACCAGGCTTCACTGGCCCTGGTCTGTGTATTTTTAGTCTTCTCCTGAGAGAGGCCTCTGGCTCCTCTTTTTTGGAAAGACGCTTCCATTCAGAAAAAGATGTGGTTGCTCTCCCTTCTTACCACTCTCAGCCTTTGCAAAGGGTAACATGGCAGGGTCACCATGGAGATGACACAACGTCCAACACAGGCCTGGTGCGGGGAGGATGAGGGCCACAAGTCGGGGATTGTCCCCTCCAGGGTAAGAAAGTTGACCCCTCAGGGACACCACTAGGCTTTTGTAAGTCTCGTCTGTGGCTTCCCCACCCACCCCAGGCAGTGTTTGCAGGAGGACCCCACCATGTTCTGGCTGACTGCTGAGGGAAGGGCCCAGCAACAGGTCCAAGGGTCATGGGCTGCAGAGCTGGCTTCCCTCTGAAATTCTTCAGCTTGGGAACGTCCTCAAGAGATCCAGACTGGGATTGGAGCACGAATTTTAAGTAACACTTAGCTCATGGGTGGAACCAGACAGCACAGAACGCTATTGGATCCATGTGGGGAATGTGGTTTTTAGATCAATAGAAAATTCCATTTGGAGAATTTCTTCTGGGTGGAAAGTTGGGCCCAACATTCAAGCCAGATTGGCCAGCGAGGCCTGGGAGTGTCGGTTACAGCAGAGATGGCAGCTACTGTAAGGATGGAAAAGCCAGCAGGAGCACATAGCATAGGAGGGGAGGGACACAGGAAGCTGGGTTGGACTCCAAGGCAGGGCCAGGCGGCCTGTGTTCTAATCCTGGCACCAGAAAAGCAAGGCATGACTGTACCCATGCCTTAGCTTCCTCACAGAAAGAAGGAAAAGAAGCAAGAAAGAGAGAAATTAAGAAGGAAGGAAGGATCCTTAAACTGTTTGCATTGCTATAACAAAATGCTATAAGTGGCATGGCTTAAAAACAATGAATTTATTCCTCACAGTTCTGGAGACTAGAAGTTAAAGGTCAAAGTGGATTTGGCATCTAGTAATACTGAGATGAAGGAAGGAAGGAAGATAGATAAATGCACCATTCTTCAATAGCCCGTGTTCGATTTAAAATTCTGTCATGCCTTCCCGGAAGTGTGTGTGTGGTGTGTCCAACGTTGCCTGTGATCAGCCATTGTCAACTTGTGCTTCTCGCGCTATACAGCTTCACACATGAAATATCCTTGATTCAGAAGCTCAGAGGGGCGTCTCCACCTGCCTGACTTTCAGCTCAACCTCTGTCAAATGTAGGTTATGAAATAGTTGCTCTTTCTCAATAAAAAGGAAGGAAAGAGCAGGGTGTTAGGTTCCACAGCCATACATCAACCCCAGCACTAATACCAACGAGCTGCGTGGACAGTTTTCCCCACACAGTCGTCCAGCTGCGTGGCTGATATTCCTTAACCTCCCTGGTCTCAGTTTCCCCACCTGTAGAATAACTCTTCCCTGAGGTCCCACAGCCAGGCTGGGAGGGTGACACAGGGAGACATCAGTGGTATGCAGGCCAGTATCCCAGGCGTGCCCAGAGCGCAGCTTCCCGGGGGTGGGCAGGGGCAGAGAGGATAACAAACAGCCGGCTGCAGCATGCATGCCATAAATACACCACCGCTGGTGTGGACTGTAGACTCCACCAAGCCAGAGAGGGTGTGGAGCACCATTCTGCCTGTAATGACCACTGTGGGCGAGCTGCTTCACCTCTCTGAGACTCAGTTTCCCCTCCCATAAAGCAGCACTAAATATCTGTACATCCCAGAGCTCTTAGAATGCAGCCTGGTGTGCAGTCAGCACCCAGCGACCAGCCATTATAATTTTATCAGACCTCAGTGTGGTTCTGAATCACATGTAAGCAGAAATTCAGAGTCCAAATAAGAGGAAGGAAGCCTGGGTCTCCTGCTTGTTTTAGATTTGGTTACCAGTGACTCACTGATGCACATAACACGGTCCCTTGGCACAGTGTAGAGAACACGGTGAAATTTTAAATGAAGTTTGGCTAAAGACAGAGTGATTAACGGCTCATGTAGGTCCTTCTTTTTTTCCTCCTTGAAAGCCACAGAAACCCAGCCAAATAGATTAAATTAGCATTATGTGGCATTGACACTCAAAGCTGTTCCCATTAAATGCATTCATTAGCTAGCAGAAGTTCGATAAAACCTCTTTTGATAGCTACTCATTTCTTGCCCCCTCCCTGCTTTCCCAATCAAAAGACGCCCCCAAGTTTCTGGGCAGTCATCAGCGACCTCCCCAAGTTTTCCCCCAAACTATTTCTTACGAGGCTGGAGCTTCTGCAGAATGGAGAAACTGCCTTTAGAAAGATATAAATAGGGCCAATTTAGACATCTTTCTTACCATGGCTCCACCGAGGACTGAAGGACAAAATAAAGAGATTCCTGAGACTTTCTTTAAATGTTACTTCAACTCTTAGCAGTCTCCTCTTGAGAGCAAATGGGTTTCAATGATGCCAATCCTGCGAGTGGGAAACATGGAACTTATGTCTTAAATTCGCCCCATTCAGTGGTGATTCAGGTTTGTTTATGCCACCAAGACTCTTTGTGCCCATGATGCTAATGGCAGGGAGCGAGGTTTGATTTCACATAGAAAAGCTCCCCATTCATGCACCTTCCCAGGTGTGTGACAGCACAAAAGCCTTCGTGTCCTGATGATTTCGCATTGAAACCGGGAGCCAGTCACACCGTTTCCGGTCCCCTGGGCCGGCCATGTTTGCTGTGGTTCTGCCTGAACAGAGTCGTGAGGGCGGTGCTAAGGGCAGCCCACGGGGGTCAACGCCAGAACCGCTGGGCCGCCAACTTGTGGAGCTGGCTTTGGGGGAGGTGTCAAACCTGCTTCACAGGGGACAAAGCCGAAGGTGGGATTGCCCGAGGAACCTGGCAGCTCAACACAGATGGAAGCTCTGGTTGTCCTGTCGGAGCTGTGTAAGGCCCTCTGCTTGCTTCTCTGTGCTTTGCCTTGGATCCTAGCTCTCCAGCAGGTGCCCAGCAAGGCCAAGGGAATTTCCAGAACATTCCTTATACTCAAAGGATCATGAGTTTGAGCCCAGTGTTGGCAATTTAACAGCTCAGCAAGACCTTATCTCAAAATAAAAAAAGGGCTGGAGATGTAGCTCAGTGCAAAAGCCCTGAGTTCCTTCCATAGTACAAAAGAGAGAGAGGAAGGAAAGAAGGACAGACTTCCAGCTAGACTCTGGAGACCCAGGATGTGGGGAAGGGGCCCCTCCACCTTCTAAGGAAAGTTGAGAAACCCCAAGATTGGCTTAAAGGGTCTCACCTAACTAAGGGTTGGGTCAGTTGTATTGAAACACAGAATCCTGCCGATTTTGAGTGAAGGAGCAGAGATCCAGGTTCTGTTGCTGAAACACTGGTTCTGTATGCCTGGGCCGGTGGAGAAAGAGAGCTGTTTCCCTGATCAGACTGGAAGGTGATGGCGGGAGTGAGCTGTGTCCCACTGGCCCAGGCCTGGGGTGAGGCGAGACCTCGGGCCCTCGGGAGATCATGATCTGGCAGGCTTCCCCTGTGTGTCCACAGCCTTTCCTGAGCAGGCAGCCTGGAACATGCCACGATGGCTGTAGGATCCAGCTGGCTGTCTTGTGGCCAGTGTGACTACAGTGCGGGTGTTGGGGGACTGCCCACAAGGCAGGGTTATGTTGCAGCAAGACAAGAGGCCCTGCAGAGGCTGCCTGCCCTCCCATTAAGAGGTCTTGTGGAAATACTGCCTCTGTCTCCATGGGACAGTGACAGAGATGGCTCCCAGCTGCGCAGGCTGCAACTCTGGGAAGCACAGACACACTCCTCCACCGGAGGGCTGAGCCGAGGGGCAGGCCTGAGGCCAAGGCCAAGAGCACTGTTTGCATGGACCTGGCTGGCTGGCTGGCTCTCCTGATGCCCGAATCTGGTCAATACTCCATCCTCAGCACCAGATGTGGGCCACCAGGGAGAGAAGAGGGTCACTCAGTGTTGACATGGCCGAGTAGGGGAACCACAGGCTGAGAGCAGAGATGAAAGACTCTCCTCTCTGGGAGCAGAGATGAAAGACAAACCTGTATGGGCTCTCGGTGCCTGGCGCAGGAAGACTGCATGACTCAACTGTTCTGGAGCTGGGCCGGATGCTTCCCGACTTCCCCTTTCTGTCTGCAGATGTGGAAACTGATGCCTGCAGAGAGCAAGCGCAGTACCATTAGGTAATGGGAAAAAGGTACTAGGCAAGGTCTCAAACCACTCACCCCCACCTCAGGGGTTTGTGTGTCCTGCTTTATCCAGGCATCAGCATTGCCCTTCGAGACCATCCCTGATCAGTTCAAGGTCCCCCCATTGAGAGCATCCTCAGGGACCCTCAGGCTGTGTCTCTGCACGGTGAGGCCAAGGATGCTTCCCCAGGACATGGGCGAGTCTCTTCCCTCAGGAACCTGCTACAGCGTTTCCGGAGCGAAGGCCCCCCGCTCTGGGACCATGAACAGATGGATGTTGGATGTCAGACACAAGGATCCTCAGGCCATGAAGGTTGGTTTCCCCCTCTGACCGGAGGCTCCATGAGGAGGGGGCCAACTCTTCCCTTGTGCAGCCTCAGATACAGGCTCAGACCCAAGATGCTTCAACCCACAGTGTTGGAGGGTTCACTGAGGCTGGATTTCCAGGACCCCCGCTTCCAGGGACTCCTTAGATCAATTCCATCGCCCGTCACAGAGGAAAATGATAGAGCTTGGTTTGTACCAGGTGGCCCAGGTTCAAGTCCTACTTCTGCTGCTTTGTATGTCTCTGGCTCAGGGCAGTCACTTGGGCTTTCTGTGCTTCAGGTTCCCCATCTGTCAAGTGAGGCTACCCTGCAGAGCTGTGTCAATTCTAGGGACTGAATCTACACAGACACAGTAGCACGGAGGCTCGCAGGTCACCGTGTGGCTGGTGCTTGCTGCCTCCAGCTGGGCTCTGCCACATTGATTTGGGTGCAGTTAACAAAAACTGACTCCAGATGACTTGAACCAAAAGGAGGATTTGAGGGGAAGATTCTGGGGGCATCTACAGAATGAAGAGGAGCAGAACTTCCAGACCTAAGTAGCTTTGGTGACCTCAGAAGGAGGAGTTAATAGAACATCTCCCTCTGTGTGCCTCAACTCCAAATAGCCACTGATCTCCACGGCTGTCATGTCAATTCCACATTCCCAGAAGACAGACTGTGATTGGCTCAGCTGGGATCACATGTCCATCCCTGGCCCAATCAGCTTTGGCCGGGGTGTGAGATGCCCAGGTCTGTTTGCTGGGAGTTCTGTAGAGGTAGGAAGGATGGATATCACAATTGATGTGCGGCTTCTCTTGCCTCCCCAAGTCTGTTGTCCACTCCTGGAAGATAAAAGCCACCGGTGACTTTTTTTTTGTGCTGGGGATCAAACCCAGGGCCTTGCACTTGCTAGGCAAGCACTCTAACCACTGAGCTAAATCCCCAGCCCCTATAGCTGGACATTTTTTATATTCCTAAATGCCTCTTTCAGAGCAAAGTCAATTGCTCCAACCCCAAAATACAGGTCACAGGCACTTTAGAGATTTGGGGAGGGGATTCCAGAGCATTTCTCTCTCTGTTTCTGGAACTGCAAAAGCTTGGAATGGAAAGGATGATAGGGACAGAGTAATGTATCCAGCTGCACAGAGACATCAGTCAAAACCTTTATCTCCCTGGTCCTGAGTGCATGTGAAAAATTGGGATGTGGAACCCGAAGACACGTCCAGACAGACATGGACACCAAGGAAGAGATTCACACTTACTATTTGAACGTATGCCACTTGGAAATGTTCTTTATTATTAATAACAGTTAATAAATAAATGGTTCAGAGAGTTCTAATTTTCTCTTGCTGTCAAAATTAGCATATTTTTTTCCAGTTCTCCGAAATTGCTACCTTTTTGATAATGTGTATATAATTACCCAACACTTCCCGATCTACCCAAACTCACTCTTTGTTAGCCTGGCTGACTTTGCCTGCTTGCTGTCAGATGCTGGCGAGATTTTTTAAAGAACTGTTATGACTGATGCAATTAAACCAAGATGAGGCCTCTATTTTTCCTCTTCCTCTTTTCTCTCCATCTTCCCCTCCCTACCACAGCAGAGTTAGAGAGAGAGTGAGAGAGTGTTAGTTGCCTCCGGTTTGTTGGAGCAGCTTTACCGGAAGGCGCCATATCTGCATTTTGTGCGGAGAACTTAATAAAATACCCACAGCCAACTTGGGGCGGCATCGTTCTCAGCAATTACTGGAGCGGCCTGGTTTCTCCTCGTTAATTGCTGCGAGCAGGAAGCTTTACTCAGTGAGCAGCGTACCCAAGCATGTATGGAGTTTAATGAATCATACTAACTCTGCACTCCAAGCAATTAGGTAAATCTAGCTGTTAGTTAGTGAGGCATAAAATAAATTTAATCTCTCTTCTAAAAAATCAATTATAGTGCTGTAATGTATAATTCAATTTGGGTCATGCTACATAAATTTTCTGTTTTTAGTATGTTTTTAAACTGGTTGTTATTAGGTTTTGCAGGCTGTGTGTGTGTGTGTGTGTGTGTGTGTGTGTGTGTGTGTGTGTGTGTGAACTGGAGGATGAGGGACATGGACAACGCTGAGAAAGGCTGGGTGTAGTGAGGCGACAGTGTCACCAAGGGTCTCTGTCCACTTGGTCCCTTAAGTGTCCTTCGTGCACCTACTGTGTGCACTCAGTTCCTGGAAGGCAGAGGGAAGCCACAAGGACCATCTACCTTCAAGGAACTTCCTGTCTAATTGATCATTCAAAGCCAAACCAAATACAAAATTAGAAGAAAGTTAGCGCAACTGGACGGAGGGGACAGACGCAAGTGAGGTGTACTGGAGAAAGAATTTGGAGTTTCAAATCTGGACTCTATTTCAGATCTGGACTCTCTGTTTCAAATCTGGGTTCTATTTTAAACTCTGCTATTCATGAGCAGTGTGACTTTAGGCAAATAGCAATCTCTCTGTCTTAATCCCTTTGCTTGTAGCTGGGACAAAATACCCAATGTCCATGACATAAGGAAAGAAAGGTTTATTTTGGCTCCTGCTTCTGTCTGCAGGAGGCTGGCTCCAAGGCAGGGTGGTGTGGCCGCAGGCTTGCAGGAGGACAGCTACGCATGGCACAGAGCATAGGAAGCAGAGCACGTCGAGGGAAGACGTGGGAAGGGAGAGAGGTCTTTCCTAGTCACACTTCATGTCCTACATCTTCTGACCAGGTGCAGCCTCCTGGCAAAGTCAGCTAGAAACCCTCATAATCCAATCACCTTTCAAAAGCCCTGCCTATGAGCACATGAGGCTTTGGGAGGACTTCTAGATATAAATCGTAATCTGAGCCTCAGTTTACTCGTGTGTAAAATGGGTACACCAGTGCCTTTCTCCCAGGGTTTTTGAGAGAGGTCCATGTGTTAGTGGTCAAGATCACACTTTGCATCTAGCATTTTAAATCTGTAGCCTTGCTGAAGAGAAGCAGACATCCATGTTGTGCCACCAAGCGCCAGGGACCTGGATGGTAGTGACTGTGTCTTCCTTCTCTGTCATTGTCCTTGGCACCTGGCTCTGGCCCACCACACAGAGGGGTTGCAGCAGCTGTAGAAACTGAGGCAGGACAGGGGAATGGTATGAGTCTGGGCAGGCCCAGGAGTGGACATCGGAAGAGGTGACCAATGACCAGCAATGTCTGCAGGGCCACTCTGCCCAGTACTCTGCTGGCCACTACAGTGCACCCGTGTCTGAGCCTCAGGACAGCCTGCGTGGCCATGGCCAGCCTTCACTGCAGTGGGGAAGCTGGCACCCGCTGAGGGCTGGAGAAGCCCACACAGTGAGGAAGGGACGGGCTAGAGATCGGAACTCAGGTCTCTGCGCTAGCTTCACCTGCCTCGCCTCCCCTCGTGGGTGACGGGCAGGGCTGGAAAGATGAGAGGCGGCGCCAGGGAGCCTAGACTTCACATTCCGGTGCTTTGCCATGAGTTGGCACTTAGAAACTCTCCCACAGAAGCCTCCGGAAAGCTCTCCATCCTCCCCACCTCCACCTGCCCATTTGAAATCGTTAATGGAATTCTTAGGAAAAATTACACACCATTACATTTCCCTGCTAATCTCCCGGCAACAGCCATGGTCTCGAACATTATTAAAATAGTTAAGACTCCATCCCAGCTGTCTCTTTCCAATTTTCTTGCTTCCAGGGGGTGCTCAGCAAAGCGGTGAGCAGCTTACCTACCGAGCTGCTTTCCTCGCGAGGTAAGCCGGCAGCCACATCCAGGGACAACTAGTGGGCATGCGCTGTGGGGAGGCCCAGAGAATGGATGCAAGCCTGGGAACCATCAAGATGTGAGGTTCTCAAACAGGGTTCTGCTGGGTGCCTCTGGGCAGAGCTCTCCCTCTCTGGGCCGGGTTGTCTCCACTGCCCTCTGGTTCCCTTCCGCCCTGCGGCTTTCTCTGTGTTTGTTCTTTGTGACTTCAAGAACACACTTGCTGCTGGCTGGGTTGGGAAATGGAAGCTCTGGGGTATACACAGCGTTGCTGCCTAATAAGCCATGAGCTGCTACATGCTATCAGTTGACTCACTTTGCAGAGCCTGTGGGTCATTAAAAAAAAAATCTAAACTAGTGCGAATGCAGTAGCTTCCACAAAACGATTCCCATCACAAAATAAGCCTTTAATTAGCAGAACATCTCACCCAGCTGAAGCACAACTTTCACAGACATATACCCAGTGATGTTAATTATGAAATGAATTCACACATGCATGATTTATGGGTCTTTGACTTTAAAGAGAAAAAAAAATGGGCTGCCTACTTTATTTATGCTCGCTGCCCTCTGAGTGAATTCACAAGAGAGAGGTACCACAGACGGGTCCAGTGTTTCTTAGAAGCTTAACGTCCCTTTCAGTGACTTTTATGTTGTGCTTACCTCAGTCAGCTAAATATTTATTGAATTCTCAATTGCCCAGGGCTGAGCTAGGGCTGGGGAAATGGGGATTTAGGATGGGTACCACTGTGTTGCTTCGTTTAGATAAATTCTGCTCCCCAGAGGACCTCACAAAGACAGGGCCCACCTTGTTGACTTTGCAAAGAGGGAAACTAAGAGCAGAATGGGGACTGACTCCCCAGAACTGCAGTCACCAGGTTTGGCCTGATGCCTGGGCAGCTGCTTCCGTCACACACTGACCACCAAAGACGGTCCTCGGTCGGGCACTGGTGCTGCCCGGAAGCATGAGGCCTGCAGTGGAGCAGGGCAGATACGGTGCAAGTATGTATATGCACGTGTGTTCACAGGTGTGCCCGCTCACGTGCGTGTGCATTACACACTTGGCAGACTGACTGTAAAATGACAAGGCAAGCAGACAGGTATAGAGCAATCCAGGCTGTCCTGGAGGAGGCGGCCCTGGGTCTGAGCCAGGGTGTAGAGGCTCCTGTGAGGGCCAGCGTAGACCCACGTGTCACCCACCCCCGCCCCTGTCTTGTTCTCTAGCCAGATCCTGCAGTAGGGCTCCTGGGTGCAAAGCCAATGAGAGACACGGACAGCTCTTGACTTTTTGAGCCTCATAAGCCATAAATAGTGAGTTTGAGAGGGATGAGGGTAGACAGGACCAGGCAGTCTCCCTCTGTGACTTCCAGACTGTAGCCTGGTGGCCTGCCCGTGGTGGGGAGAGGGCTGAGCAGAGGCGCCGGCCTGTGGCTGATTTCTGCCCGTGACTATCAACATCACCTGAGTTAGGTCAAGGGGTGGGCAGGAAAACTTGACGCGGGGCTGCAGGTGCTGGAACTATGGAGGCTCAGAGCTGAGCTGCTAATACCTCTGCCAGGGTCGGCTCTGCACTGACTTGGGGCAGCCGAGTAAAGGGAAATGAGAAGAGAGGCAGGCGCTTGAGTCTGAGCCCTAAAGCGCCTCCCCCACCCAGGGTCTGCTGGGAGGGCCAGGAGGAGAGGTTGATTGCAGGCATCCGCGATGCCTGAGGAGGCTCCAGGGGCCCCTCCGCCTCCATAGCTTGGCTGGAAAGGGTGGGAAAATCTAGGCTCTGGAGACTCCAGGGCACAGGACGCCAACATCTAGCTGAGCTCTGCAGTGCACTGACTGGGTGACTTTGGACAAGTAGCTCAGCCTCTTAGTGCCTCATTTTCTCCATTTGAAAATAGAGAGTAGTCTTGATAATCTCTAAATCGTTGTTTTTTAGATGTTAGCATGCCTAGCGGTCATGGCAAAAGTGGGTTAAAATGCAGTTCCTCGCCTCCGTCCTCAGGTGTTTGCACTTGAGGGTCTGGAGTGAACTGTGGTTCCCAGGAGTGATGCCCTTGGACTGAAGGTGCAGGTGGTCCTCAGGGTCTGAGCCCCTCCACCCCGGCTTGCTCCCCTACACCGCTGGGGCTGCCCGGGTGGCCTCCCCACTTCACAGATGACTTCCCTTCTCTATCCCGTCTCTACTTTTGCACAGGCCGCCCCATGGTAAGACTTTGGGGCTCCCCTCTGACCCCAGTCTGCTCTGTGTGGGGACCTCCTCCCCTCTCTGGCTCCCTTGCCACCCCCTTGAGCCCCAGACAGTGCGGGGACAGCTGCCGGTGTCCCTGACCTGCGTGGCAGCCCTGCCGTCCCCGGCTTCCATCTCCCTGAACTCCTCTGGCTTACAGCACCGTTTCCAGCTTCCGCCTTTGCCAATCTGACCCTGTTTCTTTTTCTTTTTTTGCAGTTCATGATTTATTCATTATCTACATTCTTCTTCTGCTTTCAGATATTAAGAAGGCATAGTAAAAAATTTCAAACATCACAGCATAAAAAGACGAAAAGTGCTTAGGCCTGTGCCCCTCTCTCAAAATATCAAAAGTTACTGGCCTGCTGAGCTCACGTTTGGGTGTCAAGACAGCACATAAATAAATAAAAATACGTATTTATTTTGAAACAAAAGTATAGCCGTACCATACACACTATTTCGTGATGTTGCCCCCAATGAACTGTATCCTAGCGTCGTTTTACGCTACTTGGTGGAAAGACATCATATTCTTTTTCACAACCCTGTAATATTCCACTTAATTAATTGAACAAATTCTCCACTGATCAACGCTTAGGAGTTGTCTTGTTTTCAACAGTCACAAACAACACCACGACAAACACGTCTGCACACATGTGTCAGTGCCCTCGGATAGCTGTCGGGTGTCTTCAGGTAAACAAGTTCTGGAAGAAACCATGAACGTTTTACTGGTACCCTCTTCGGCAAATACGGCCCTCCAAGGAGATTTGGATCAACTTATTCTCCCCACACCCTGGTATTTTATGAGTCTGTAACTCTTCGCCAGACACAGTGACGAAAGCATCTTTTTATTATTTCCTTCTTCTTTTCTGTAATGATTGATAAGGCTGATCAGTTTGGGGCTGCTGTTTAAAGTACCGTATCACCTCTGCCCAGTCTCTGTCTCTTACGTAACCGGTGAAGCATTGCCACGGGCCTTAGTCCTTTTTCTGGCAGTGTATAAAGGAAATGGGTTGCTCATGGGGCTGCTGCTGGGAGGTTCAAGACGGGGTGGCCTCGTCTGGCAGGTAGGCTCCAGGGGACAATGTTGGATAGGGCAGGGGACCGGATGCTCCAGCAGGATGGGGAAAGGAAAGGAGAGGAGGGGAGGGAAGTAGAGGGAAAGGAGGGGGAGGCGGAGGAAGTTGAAGAGAGAGGAAGGAAGGAGAGGAGTGGCCTTGGAGTCACAGAATGGCTCACCTGGTTCTCCCACCTGTGCTGTGGGCCTCTGGGCTCCTTACTTTCTGGCCCTCAGTTCCCGAGTCTGGAGAATGGGAGCACGGACCTTTTCTAAAAGGACAGTTAGTGTTCACAGGGGACTTGGGGGACCCAACCAGAGATCATGTGGCCCTGACGCAGCAGTGTTGCTGAGGACAAGACTCCACCATGCATTCCAGGCAGCTACTTCTCTACTCCAGGTGAGACCCCGGGATGTTCCTGACCCCAGGGCCTTTGCATTGGCTGTTTGCTCTGCCTGGAATGTGTTTCTTCCAGATAGAAGAATATTCTTCATTCCCTTGAGTCTTTACTCAGATGTCGCCTCCTATATGAGCATGTCCTGGGCACACTAATACTGTACACACACACACATACTTTATTTTCCTCATAGTCTTTCTCACCACTGGAAACACTAATGACCTATTTGTTACTCTTTGCCCATCAGTTTTCCTCCATTGCAATAAATACCCTTGCCATCTATTGCCATGTAACATACTGCCTAAGAATTTAGTAGCTTAAAACAACCATGAGGCAAGGCTCTGCTGATGGCTCTCCTGTCGAGTACCTGGGACACAGTAGATGCTCAATAAATATAACTGACTGAGCAACTCAATCAGTGCTGTCTCTGTAGTCCATGCCCAAGCCCACCTCTGCCTGGAGGCCCTCAACACCAACCTCAGGTCAGGGGTCCCTCCCTGCCCCTCTCTAGGCTGTGGGCCCCTCTCCTCTGTGGACTATCCTAGCAACAAGGCCCGGAGCTCCCCGATGGTCCTGTGTCACACAGAGAGAGATCCAACAGTCTGGTTCCTAATTGTACACATGGGACAGAAGAACTTTCGACACCAGATTCATATATCACAACCGCTGTCAAGGTAAATGCTACTATTCCACTTGACAGACAAAGGAACTGAGACCCAAATAAATTGAATCATAGATCGCACAACCAATCCCAGCCCTGCCCAGGTATCCCCATAGAAACAGGCTCCCAGCTACTCTGTGCAGGACTATTCCAACTTTACACAGATGGAAGCAAACTGCCCAAGGCTACCCCTGGAAGTGCCTGGCCTCCAAAGCTGGGCTTCAGGTGTTGCCTTTCTTTTCTCTCCCCTGGAGACCACAGTTCCCCACCGCCCAGAAGCTCTGTCAAGGGTGCCGGGTTTAATATTCATGAACCAGCCAGGCATGAGTGATTAGCTGCCTCGTGTTGGAGGAGGAATAATTGAATAAGGTATTTACATAACAAGTTAATGCGGTCGCCTGTGGGGCTCCCAGGCAGCCCCTCCACTTCCTCCCCTCCCCCATTCTCCCTGTCTTGCCCACCTTCTGCCCTTGCTCACCTTGAATGACCTTGGAGGGGCCGTGACTTTGCACCCCTTGACAACTGGGCTGTCACTCAAAATACGAATAACATTAGCGGGGGAAGAAAATCGCTGCGCCTGGGAGAGGACAGAATGGGCTGAGTAGTGTGGACTGAACAGGGGCCCGGACCCCAGATAAACCAACAAACCCCCTCTGCAGACTCAGCTCTGTAGCCGTGCTCATCACAAGCTCACTGGTGACCTGGTGTGCGTCCTACCTCGTTCCTGACTTGTCTCTGTTTTTGCCCCTTGCAGGCCCGTGCGACCCTCTATGGTGTAGGATGTAGCCAGCCCTGGAGTAAAGACAGCGGGCGGGGAGAGGCGCGGGCACCGTGCCACAACACAGGATCCCAACCTGCATCTGCAAAGCGGAGGCTGTCACGGCTCCCACGCCCTCCTCCCTCCTGGGGCTGCCTCTTGGGTCACCCCCGGTCAGGGCTCCTGGGGTTTTGGAATGAGAAGTTATTAGCTCGTAATCACCTTGTTCACGGCTGGCTGGGAGGTGCACAGCGTCTGACCCCGGGCAAGAGGACACCAGCCAAGTCGTTCTGGCTGCACTTCAAAGGCCTCAGCAGTCTCTCCCTGCAGATAAACTACAACCATGGGCCGGGGGGTTCCAGGGCAGGCAAGAGGCATTAATGGAAGAGGTGTCAGTCCCACTGCGCCACTGCCATGGCACCGGAGCCAGTGCTGTCCCCACTCTGCAACAGCGACAGTGCCCTGCAAGGGCCAAAACAGCCAGGTTCCCCTGGCCTAGAAGGCAGAGGGGCAGGCCTGGGAGAGCTGTACCTGGGAGAGCCTGGGGTGGGGTGAGTTCACCCGCCAGGGCGCTCTGCTGGAAGGATCGTAGGGAACAATATCATGTCCCCACATTCTGGTCCCTCTTGGATGGCTCACCTACTGAGAAAGCCCGGGTGACTTTCCCGTCTCTGAGCTTGAGTTTTCCTCACTGTAATGTGGGATCCTGAGCCTGACTCAGGCTCGCTGGGAGGGTTAAATGACAGGCGCCGGCGATGTGGTCTGGCCTCAGTGTGGACACCAGAAGATGCAGTGTGGGTCGAGGAGAACCTGCCATGCACTCCGGAGAGAGGGCCCAGGGATCCCACAGCTTGCTTCATGTGGCCGCAGACCCGGCATCCCCAAGGCCAAGACCGGGCTACTCTGTGCCCAAGAAGGGCACAGCTGGCCACTTGAGTAACTGTGGCAGCCAGAAGGATCCTCACCCAAAGGAAAGGGAACCCACCCTGGCCCTCCAGCTGGCAGCGTTGGGGTAAGCAGCCGTGCCAGCCCGTCCCAGCCCAGATGACCTGTCGGGCCGCAGAGCCACTGGTGTTTGAAGCGTCTGGGGCCTGAGCCCATATTTGAGGCTGTGCAAGGGAAGAGCTGGCCTCATCTTCAGGGAGGCTCCGGTCTGAGGGGAAACCAAGCTTCCCGCCCCAGGGCTCTTTGAGCCCCAGGGTCCACCTCCTAACCTCCTTTCAACAGTGAGCTGCCTCCTGGACATGGCCCCAGAAGAGAGGCTGTAATGTGGGTTCAGAGGGGAAAGACTCCCCTCTTCACAGCTTCATGGTGTCTGCCTGTGCTGGGCAGCCCATCTCTGAGGGTCCCCAAGGATCCCCTGGGTGTTCACAATGCAGGGGGATCTTGAGCTGGTCAAGGAGGGCCTTAAGGGCCAGTGTCAAGGAGCAGAAGAGGACTGGGGTGCGGTGAGTGGGGCCGTGGCCTCAAGGGGCAAAATCTAAGGGTACCCCAGTTTGGCGATCAGAATAACATCCCAAAGGAATATTCTCAAAGGCCAATTTATTGAAAAAAAAAAATCCTATGTTGCTTGTAACTTGTAAATGTACTGCCTGAAATATAATTTAGAGTGATGAGCACATTTTGTGGGGCCTCCTAGATCCCCCTAAATGGTGGCCTTGTTTGCTGTGTAGTCTTGGTCCAGGTGGCCAGAGTAGGGAAACCATAGAGGGTTGGCTTTGGCCTCCGGTTTTGTGGGAGTAGGGGCAGGAGGAGGGAAGTAGGGCTCCCCTGGGAAGCCAGCACCCAGCGTGAGCAGGGGACCACTGGCTGCCATCCACAGAGGGGCTCCCTGCATGGGGCTCTTAGAAAGCTGAGGCCCCAGATGCCTCCACTTTTCTATCCTGCCCCCGCCCTGCTCTCTGCTGAGACAGGGTGCCCCCAGGCCTTATGCAGGAACAGAGAGAGCTCCAGTGATGAAGGCAGGAGAGTCGGCGAGCAGGAAGGGCCACTTCCTGTGTCTAGAACTCCTCTAATCTTCCCAGAGTTCAGGAAACTGAGGCTCAGAGGAAAGCAGGAGCCCTGATAACAGGGCAGAGCTGGGGTCTTCACCCAGATGCACCCCTTTCCAGAGCTCCCACTTTCTGCTCTCTCACGCCAGAGGGACTTAAACCTCTCCCCAAGCCTGCCTGCCCGACCCCAAACTGTCACTTCCACATTTTCCCACCCCTCTTAACTTTCCCGAAGCGAATATCATTATTAATATTATTTGCCTAATTAACACGTTGTCGGAATGACAGAAAACATGCAAACAGGTTTTGCCAAGGAAACTCTGATTAAAACTGCAGCCTGTCTAATTAGATGGAGATTTCTTCATTACTTTCCCCATTTTAAATGCCGTTGCCCTCCCCCAGCTCTGTCCCCCTTCCTGGGCGGTGGCTGATGGCAGGGCTGACCTGCTTGGTTCTGAAGCTACCCCCTTCCCTGGTAGGTCCTGACATTCACGGGTCTGAGAACGCCCCTAGAACAGGTAGTCACGCCTGAGGTCTGGCTTGAGGTGGAGGCGAGAAAGCCGTCTCCAAAAAAATTGTTGTTCACAACCAAACGCAGCGAAGCAAAGCCAAATGCCAGGGTGTCTCTTGCAGACTGTAGGGACAGGAAAGGGTACTTGGGATAATGACAAGAATGGCTTTAAGACAGCGATGCTGAGGACCCGCCTTGTGTCAGACACTTGTGAGCGCTTCCTCCTCTGGTCACCTTGGCAACCCCACAAAGGAAGGTGTCATCGCTTTGCGGATGAGGAAACTGAGAGTCCAAGGAGGCCGATTTGGAGCAGAGTCTCAGACTGCATGCTCCAGTGCCCGCACTGCTGTCTCTCTCTCTGGGCCTCCTCCTTTTGGGGTCCTCCACCTTTCTTCGTTCTCACTCCTGCTCCTCTCTCCCAGTCTCAGTGGGACGAGGCAGGATAGTACAGAGATCCTGAGTTGGAAGCAGAGAAGCTTTGGGGCTGGCTCCTTCAAGGGCCTCAGAAATGTCCTGGGGGGAGAAAGGCTTACTGAAGGAGGTGGCTTGCGCCCACGCCCCACCACCATGAATCCATCCTGTGCCAGGGAATTGTGCAAGGTACTTTAAATGGGTACACATGCCTCTTTTTTTTTTATAGCCAGGTGTATCATTTCTGCATTTCATAGATGAAGAAACTGAGGCTCAGAAAGGCTCAAAAACATGGGCAAGATCACAAAGCTAGGACGTGGCTGTACTGTTTCCATGGAAACAGGAGCCTGCTCGCCTGGGCGACTCCAAGGATACTGAGGGCAGAGTGGGCGGCAGTGAGAGGGCTGCTATTCCCACAGACGGGCACAGGCCCAGCTCTCGCCGGGGTGGTGTGCGGCCTATTGGGCGATTTCAGCAGGAAGCCCAGGCCCGGGGGGAGCGCGATCAGAGGCGGGCAGACAAGGCTCATTAGACAGCGCCAGCGCGGCCCCGTCACCATGGCAGCCAGCCCTCGCGCGGACCAGGTGGTTTTTATTACCGAACTTGGAAAACTTTACAGCGGCGGCGCCAACAATGAATCTTTATTCTGTTGTTAATAGCGTGTCTCTTATTAGCATGTATCTTTTCCCCTTCTTAATAACCTTTACATTTCCAAGCCGCATTTATAATTAAGTCATTAATCCCTTCCTGGAATTTCTTGTTTTTCTGAAGCAAACCAGAGCCCCCGTCTGGCTGGCGCGAATGGAAGGGCAGCCGCGCCACCGGCTTGCACTGGCGATGTCATTCTCCTTATTTGATCCCAAGCTGGCAGCCTGCTGATAAGCTCGGAGCCGGGGCCACCCCGCCTCGGAGGGGCGGGCAGGCCTCTCTCCGTGCCCTCTGCGACTTTCCCTGCTGAGCATTTAGCCTGGGGGTGGCTGAGAGGTGGTAGTTGCTGGTTGCTGCAAGGGTCGTGCTGGGGAGGAGCGGAGAGGGTCTGTGACTTGGTAACTTTCCTCCTTGCTATAAAAGAGAAGAGATTTGTCTGGGCTCAATTTTCAGTGCAGGGTTGGCCGGTTCTGAAGAAATGACATGGCAGAGGGGTGTGGCAGACGAGAGCTGTTTAGGAGAGCTGTATGGTGGACCGGAAGCAGAGAAGGATCAAGAGAGGAGCTGGGGACCGAGGATAAACATTTCCAGGCCACACCCCAGTGCCCCCCTCTTCAGACCGCACCGCACCTACCTAACAGCAAGTCCAGTATAAGCCCTGTAATCCGATCACCTTCCAAAAGCCCTGCTGTGAGCACGTGAGGCTTTGGAACCATGACACGTACATGCGCCGTGGGCTGTGCACCCAGGGTCCGCTGCAGATTAACTCTTCCTTTCTTGGGGTGGTACAGGGCTTTGGTTTATATCCTCGGGAGGCGAAGTGCCGTAGTATTGATTTCAGGGCCTCTACAATGGACAGAACTGTGTCCCCACCAATTCACACACTGACGGCCTAACCCCCGACAACTCAGAATGTGACTTCTTGGAAACGGATCTTTCTAGGGGTGATTTAGGTCAGATGAAGTCATCAGGTTGGGCTCTAATTCAATAAGACGGGTATCTTTATAAGAACAGGAAATTGGAACATGGTCGCAGACAGAGGGAAGACCATGTGAAAAAGACTGCCATCTCCAAGCCACAGAGGCCTCGAATGAAACCAGCCCCCGCCAGACGTGGAAGCACACACCTGTATTCCCAGCGCCCTGCGGGGCTGAGGCGGGAGGGTGGCAAGTTCAAACCCAGCCTGGGCAATTTAGTGACTTAGCACGACCTCATCTCAAAAAAAAAAAAATAAATAAAAGAAAGAAAAGGACTGGGGATGTAGCTCTATGCAAAGGTTCTAGGTTCAATTCCAGTATCACCAAAGAAAAAATAAATAAATAAAAAATGGCCAGCCCTGCCTAGAATACCAGTTCCAGCCTCCAGAAGAGCAGGCAAGTGAATTTCCACCGAAGTGGCACAATCCATGATACTTTGTCACAACAGCCCTAGTGAACTCATACAGCTTCCTTCTTGCCACCATGCATTCTGGTTCCGAGTCCACCTTGGCCTTCTGGGGTCTCAGAGTTTTCTCCCCTGCATTCCCTTTCGCCCCGGGCCCGCAGGGTTGGCCCCTGAGAGGCAGAGACACGGCCAGGGACCAACCTAGAAAGGGAGGGTGGAGCCCTGTGCCAGCAGCACCAGGTTACGTGCGCCACCGCGGGTCAGAGTTGGGAAGGGTTGCAGCAGCAGTGGGGACTGGCAGAGCCCTGGTAGCAGTCACTGGAGATCTGGCATGGGGACAGTATCAAAGGGACGTGCAGCCACCCTGTGGGTTTCAGCACTGAGGGTGCAGGATGCACCTGTCGTCCGGGCTGCCGGAAAGGTGCTCACCTGGGTGCCGGGGCACCTGCCTCGCTGCTGCTCACATGCAGGGCCCAGTGTCCCTGTCTGTCTTGTCTCCCTAGGGCCACTCTCTTTCCTGGAGCCTCAGCCGAGGGGCTGGCTGGGGACCCAGAGGGCAGGGCAGGCGGTCCCGCTCCAGAGTCCCAGCCCAAAACTCCACACACAGCATCAGTGTGGAGGCCCACAAGATGACCACGCTTGCTCCAAAAGACCAGAATCCAGACACAGGCACGACTTGGGCTCTGATCTCACCCTGGTCTATAGGGTTGTTGTGATTATTTACTCTATATTATAAGTGTCTCTGTGCTATTTTAATCTTCACAAGCATAATTCCTAACATCTCCCCAATTGCCTAAGAGGACGTACTGCTTTAAGAATTGCCCTATTGCTGGCCCTTTAGCTTGTTTCTAGATTGTTGCTGTGACAAGTGATGTGGGTAGAGTGTGACTCCACATTGGATTATTAGTATATAAGGGGTGATCAAAATATATGGTGAATGTTTGAATTAAGAAAATTTATTATGATAAAAGACACATTGCCATTAATCCTCCTCGAAATACTCGCCCTCGCTTTGTATACACTAATCGGATGATTCTTGCCGCTTTCTACAGTGGTTCTGGAAGTCCTCTTTTGTGTGTTTATGAGGTTTGATTTTAAAAATATGGTAAGTACTGCTACCGAGTGCCGTCCTATAGGCAGGCTCATGAAAACGACGCTGTGTCTTCATCCACCCTATTCACTGGATCTAGCAATGTGCAAAATTCTGGCTCTTCCCCAAAGTCAAAGTGACCAAAGGTGAACATTTTGAATTGATTCGGGACATCTAGGCAGCTAACGTAGCACAACTAAAGACACTCACAAAAGTGGACTTTCAAACCAGCTTCAGAAAGTGGCAAGAACAGTGAGATAAGTGTGTTCACAATAAGGGGGAGTCTCCAGAGGGGGATTCATGGTGTTGCGTCTTACTGTAGTAAAAAATTTGAACTTCTAATAGTCATTAGAAGTCATTGAATCCTACCTCATATTTTCAGAGTAAGAATGACCGAGTTAAGAAATGTAAGAGTTTAATCCACAGAGTTGACTTGCCAACCAACTGATTTATAGCAACTGACATGTCCCCCCAGTGTCTTGTGTGGACAGACCCCAAATCCTTAGCTGTAAGTCTTATAGGATTTGCCTGGCTGGATTATCTCTTTCTCCATAAGGCCAGGAGTGATTCTTCAAGGTCGGCGTTTTATAAAGAGTAAAGGAAGTCCACTAAGAACAGAATAACCATCACAGAGTCACCTGCACGGGGTTTCCAACTAAACGTTTACACATAAATATGGATCTCAGATAACCAACAGCTATAGTTACTGTGGGCATCTTGCATCCTCACCTCGCAGGATGCACAAAGGAGGGAAGGATCCTCCACCTTTTGTGTGACTGGCAGAATCACTTCACCTGTCTGGGCTTCAGCTGTCCCCTGTGTAATTGAGAATAATAATACTGACTTTAGTAACTCTGTTAGAATTAAATGAGATAATTAGTGTGAAGTGCTTGGTGCAGTGCCCGGCACATAGTAGGGGCTGAACAGATGCTGTTATTCTAATTGTGCGTGTCTTCTTGCAGAGTCTCCTCCCCCGTGCTCTAGCATTAATTGGTCACCGTGGATGATGTCTTACAGCCGATAGGTGACTTTCGGCCCCTTAACCCTTGGGATTCACACAGTAATGGGAGAAGTTGTTTTTCTTTTCCTGCTTTCAACATTTCATCCTCATCGGTATGATTTGAACAGTTCCGCCTCCTGCTTCCTTGCGGGGCTGCAGCGTGAATGCTTGGGAAGGTCAGTGTTAATTACGTCGTAAGCTCTGCGACACAGTGTGAAGGCAGATGGGTGCACATCCTCAGAGGTCGCTAGAGCCTGCGCTTTTACAAAGTTAAATCTTTTCTGCACCACAGAGTCAGGTCTGCAGACACAAGCTGCTCTGTCTTCACCTGCTTCTTCAGCTTGAAGGCCTCACATCAGACTAGAACAGGAAGGAACACTGTAATCACATAGGCTTGGATTTGCTCCTCCGTGACTTTGGGCACATCTCATCTTCCTGAGATTCAGATTCTTCTTCTTTAAAATTAAGAGGTCCCGCCGCCTCTCTGGGGCAGGCTGAGACAGGAGGATTGCAAGTTCCAGCCCTGCCTGGGCATTTTAGCAACTTAGCAAGAGTATCTCCAAAAAACTTTTAAAGGGCTGAGGATGTAGCTCAGTGTGAAGCCTTGGTTCAAACCCCAGTACAAAAAAAAAAAGATTCTATCTATCTCACAGAGTTATTGTAAAACTTCTCTCAATAGGTTCAGTAAAATATTTGCCTCTTCATATAGCGAAAATTTACTGAACATTTGCTAAGTGCTAGGCATGTTATCGGCAGGTTGCTAAACCGGGGTGAAGTCCCTATTCTCATGGACTGAAGAAAACAAACCAGACCAAGTATGATCAAGGTGCTTTCCATTGCTAGGAACACAAAATTTGACAAAACCTGGCTGCAAACAACTTCACCAATCCAGGTATTTAACATATCACATCATGTAGCCAGATACATGACCAGCTAACAGCCACTCAATGTCATCAAGACTAATTTTCCCCATCTTGCTGCTCTGTCACCCTCAGAACACCAGTGTTCTACGCTGGTACTCTCATGGTGACAAGATGGCTGCTGATACTCCAGGGTGGCATCCTCACATGGCAGTAGGAAAAGGGTAGGAAGGCAAAAGACCCTTTCTGGTGCCCATTCTTTTGTTTCCCCATGGTGAAATTCACACAAAACAAAATTGATTGTTTGAAGGTGAGACAGTTCAGTCATTTAGTACATTCACGATGTTGCACAACCATCACCTATAATCAAGTACCAAAATGCTTTCATCACCCCCCAAAAAACCCTAAACGACCTTTCCCAGGAGCTTAGGAGATATGCCTGGAGTCTCATCAACCCAGATTCAGTCACATGGTCATTCTTAAACCCCTCACTGGCAAGGGGTGTGGAATTATTATGAACGATCATTTTTAAACCTGTCACTGGTGAGGGATGTGAAATGAATGAGTGATTGAAATTATTAGCATAGGCCAGAGCACAGAATGGGTGCCCAGTATATTCATCTTTCCCATATTAGTGTTAGATCAGTGGGCAGAGCGCATCCAGTCTCTCTAACCTGCCAAAATGAAATAATAATAATAATAATAACCATAAACATAACCATAGTCCTCCCCGCAAGGGCACGGCTGACTAATCTCCCCCACATGGGCAGTACATGTCACCAAGGTACCAGAGGAGTGGGCATGAGGAGCTTGCAGGCCTCACCAGCCTCTCACATATTTCCCAATTGACCTCTTCCCTGATCTGTTTCCCTACCCCGAACTGACTGCTCTTCTTTACTTTTTAAAAATCTTACTCAAAAATCGTAGACCATATTATGCAATTCTGAGACACCTGTTGGCACACATTTCCTTTAACAGAACTACTTAGAGCTCGTTTTCAGGAGCTACCTAGAAAGGCAGGAGGGAGCAGTGCGCCCCGCACACCACATCCTGTAGGGAGCCCTCTCCTTTCCTCCTTGGCCACACTGACCCCTACCCATCTGACAGCATCTCAGTTACAGGGAACATTCTGTCTGCGGGTGGCTCTGCCCAAGGCAAATCGCTAAATTGGCGCTTCCCTTGTGGTGTCTCTGGGAGTCCAGCTGTCCCTAGCTGTTCTGCGGCAACAGAGTAGGCCAGAGGTTCCCACTGCAGGCCAGCAACGGTGAACTGGGGGAGGCAGGGATTGGGGACTCGTGTCCCATTTCAGAGAGTCTTGTCTGCATTTGCTCAGCTCATACTGATGGAAGCCACAGAAGCACACAGACTATGCTGGGTACCAGGCGTGTAGCCCTGCTGCAGCGACCAGCCTCCTTCTGGAGGCTTTAACATCTGTCCAAATCAAAAACTCTCCCTGATAAATAATTACACACTGCGGAAAATCGTTATGTTTGCAATGGCTGACAGGCTCAGTCCATTACCTGGAAAAAGTGGCAGGAGCCGGTACAGTCTTAGGTCAGACAATTCCTACTGCACCTGGCGTCCCCCTGAAGGTCACACTGGTGACTTTAGTCCCTGCCAAGGATGTCCCATGGGAAGTCCAGGCCTTCTCCTTCCTCACTCATTTTGGACATAGTCTGCTTCTGGCCTGTGATTTGCAAATCTCTCTTTGCATAGCTGAGATGCCCAAGCGTAGCACAATGTTAATAGTAGGATCTGAGTCAGGGGTCAACAAACTTTTTCTTGAAGGACCAGATAGTAAATAGTGTCCACACTTTACAGGCCACATGGCTTCCACCATAATTTCTCATATCTGCCATCTCATAGTGAAAGCAGCTGGGGACAATTCATATGCAAATATACCTGTTTCCAGTACAATTTGATTTGTGGACACTTCAATTGGAATTTCTTACAGTTTTCACAGCACAAAGTGGTGTTCTATGGATTATTTTTCTTCAACCATTGGAAAGCCAGCCAAAGATCACTGTTAGCTTGCAGGCTGTTCACAAATTGGAGGCAGTATGCGAAGATGGTAAGGAGCCCTGAAAGGCACTGGGCAAAAAATGAACATGATCTGAAAACCAAAACCTTGGAGTATTTGAACCTTAACCAGCTTGCAGACTGGAGCGGACCATGTGTGAAGGAAGCGAGGTGCGAGCAAGGGGATCTAAACATGGGCAGGGCTGCTGGGGAGACACCAGGCTGCAGTCCTAAGGGACGGGCGAGCAGGCAGCCCCCGGGAAGCCGCCCTGTGCTGGGGCTACTCGTGGCTCATAGGTTCAGTCACACTTGTGTCCCTCCCGGAGCCCAGGAGCACTTCTGCTGGGCTCCTCCCCCCGGGAATCCTGCCCAGCCTCTCCCGGCTGTAACTTGGGATTCCACAGCTCAGTGATGTAGAAAGGGGCATCGCACAAGGGACCAGCTGTTTCATTTGCCAACTAAGGTCGTTTTCACAACCCAAGTATTCCTTTTATTCTGTAAATGAGGGCATTTCGTTTTGACCCTCCAAACATTAGAAAGACATGACCTTGGGGTCATCCTTGGTTACCTTCTCTCACATCCACATGCACCCTTCCAGCATGCCCCAGCTCTTCTGCTGGGCTGCTTTCTGCTTTGGTGCAAATACTTTTTTTTAATTTTATTTTAATGGTACGTTTTAGATACACATAGTGATAACCTTCATCACAGGGGATTTGTGGTGCAAATATTTTTTAAGAAAAAGAATGGCTCAGACAAAATGAGGTAGGAGAGCAAGTTGTTGTTTACGATGAGAAAACACAACAAATCACCAGTCACATTTTCAAAAGGTGACAGTACCACAAACATGACAAAATCCCGAAAGAACCCACAGTGCTGAATTGGGCTAGCTCCCTGACTCGCCTTTAAGACACTCTTTTGGCCCTATATTTCTGACTATATATTTAGTTTTCCTCTTCCTTGTCAACAATTTTGCACTATTATTTTTTGGTGGGCAGAATAGAAAGACAGTGGGTCTTCCCTTTGGCACGGCCCAGTGTCATCTTCTCTTCATTATCGATCATTTTAGGGAACTTTCTTTAAGTGCCTGATTCATTGCTGTTAGTGATGGAAATCTTACGACTGTCCTTAAAGTCAGGAAAACCTCCATGCACTTCCCTTCGCATCCCAGTGTCTGTGCTGTGCGCTGTATTGGTACCTGCAGGATTATCGAGCGAATTCTAGGCAGGAAGAACTTGTCTCCTCCCGAGGTCACTGAGAGCCTTGTCTCTCTCTGAGGCGTGTGTACAGCTGATGGATGACAGGAAGAATTTTCCTTAGAGCAGTTCCCACTCAGTACCTTCAAGCCTTGTTTCTTCCCCACAATCCATAGACAGAATTTGGTTTTCTTAACCATGTGCAATATTCATCTCTCCTCTCTCACTTGCAGGCTGTGATTAAAACAGCTTCATGCCGTTCCTGGATGGAGGGACTGTGCCAGGGCCTGCCCGCCTGCCACCGTCCTGGACTCCCTGTGCCCTCCAGCATGCCAGCCTCAGCCCTGCTGCTGAGAACAGTCACCCAGGCCCTGGAAGGAGGGACTCAGAGGTCCCCAAGGAGGCGGCCAGGGTTCCAAGCCTGAGTCACCACCTCCTTCCATCTCCACCTCCAAATTCTGGAGATTGATTTCTAGGCTTGTTCTTTTCTCTAAAAAGTAATAACAAGGCGTTCTCACTTGGGAGGAAGATGATTAAATTTCAAATTACTCTGCTTGCCAGATAAGATTGAAATCTCTGGGTCCAGGCAGGCCGGAGACTTGTTTTGCACACAGGAAGCTACCAGCCACCGATTCACCACGTCACGGGGTGACTGGAACAGAGCAGCGAGTTTAAAACCGCATTAAGGGGCGGCAAACATGGTAATGAGCGCATTTGTTATACTGCTAGGAGCTTTCCAGAACATGGAAATTGCCAACATGGTGATTACGATTGTGAAGTCGGTGAGGGAAATCAAATCCAGCCCCCGGCCTCCTTCTCCTCCTCTGCAAAAGGTGCCGGAAAGAGGAACAGCGGGCTGCTCAAGGGTCTTCACGAGGGAGGAGTTGTAGAAAGTTATTAAACACGTTAATAAGGCACAGACTTGAGGCTTCAGCTTGAGTCTGTGGGGGCTTTGATCAAATCCAGCTCCAGGGCAGGGCTGGCTTCCCCAGGGGGAAGCCAGGGGGAACCACAAGGAGGGGAAGGCATGGCCCAGCCAGGCATCAGATTTCAAAGCGGGGCCTGGACCACTGTGGTTCTTGTTTTCTGAGTGGCTAGAAGGCAGGGCTCCGTCTTCTCTTTGTTATCTAGGCTTGTCCCCAAACTCAGAGTGGCAGCAGGTGTGTGCCTTCCCGCATGCATGCCAGAGCTTGGCCAAAATTGAATGATGGGTGTAAACCGTGAGAGTTACACAGTGTGTCCGTTCCGATGTCAGTGCCCACGCAGGCCATGAAGATGCCCGCAAGAGCACTGCTCTCAGAGTTGGGAAAATGGGTGTCTAACCCCAGCCACCCAGTTACACATATTTAGTATCTTTGGGCCTCAGTTTCCCCACCTGTAACCTTACATCCCTTCCTTAGGGAAACTGTCTGATCAGTTCAGGTACCCTGTTTGGAATCCTGTACTGGCTTCAAATAACATCATCCCTCTTGCCTTTACTTCCTTACTGTGCCTTCCCCACACAGCCCCAAGCTCCAATAGGCAGCACACACGCAGGGCCAGCCTCAGTCTGCCTCTACTGAATATTTGAGTGAGTCTGTGATCTCCAAAACCTATTCTTATCAGAGACTCAAATTTAGGCTGCAGTATTGCAGCAATCTGTTACATTATGTTAATAGAAGTACTAAACAATCAGCACCCACCTTCCTTTCCCCCTGACAATCACCCCCCCGAGCTGCTCCTGGGCCTGGGCTTCATGGATGGGTGGTATGGCCAGATTTGGGATGACTCCAGACGAGACTGGCTCATACCCTGGAAGTGCTGGAACATGGACCCAGGAATTCCGGGGCCCTGGGTTCCACATACACTCTAGAAGGAGGGAGTCACTAGCTTAGGGTGGGAATGGCCCCGCTGCCCTCTAGACTCCTTGTCCCTAGGGCGGAGCGAGGCCAGAGGTGGCCCCGATTCCCCAGTCTGAGGGCGGTGAAGCCTGAGGAACAGAGGGCACTCCAATCTGCTCTTCCAGATTGACCCTTTGGGTCAGCGTCACCCCCACAGAGCTTCTCTTTCCAAATGCAACTCTTCTGCTGCCCCACCCGTGCTGGCAAGGAAGAACTTCCATTACCTACCCACAGAGGAATAAGACGCCAGGCCTATCCCTTGCCTAGCATCAGGGGTGGAACTGGAGATGGGAGGCGGGATAAAGGAGAAGGCATGTGCTCTGCTCGGTACTGACCTTGGCTCTTACTGGGACATTTCAGGGGTGACTGGGGGCAAGAGGAGCAAGGCAATGTGGTGGCAAGTGCCTGAGCGCACAGCTCGAGGATGATCAGAGCATCTTTTGGTGGAAGCAGATTTGAGACTAGATAGGAACAGCAGTTTGGCAGCACCCTCAGACCCTGGTGCAAACCCCCACCCTGCCTCCCATGGCCCAGTGCCCTGCAGGCTGCAAAGAGGCCTCTGTCTTCGATGCGACTGAGTATCCAGCCTCATCTGTGTGTGCCTAGCCCTTAGCCTGGTGCAGGAGGGGCGCAAAAATGACAACGAAATAGAGAAACACACAGATGTGAGTGTGAGGCCAACCCCATGCCCTGTGGTTCGCTTTATGTTTCTTCTTTTAGGAGCTTATGTTCCAAGCCAGCCTGGCATTCACACGTGTGGGACCCCAGGTCACCACCCAGCTTCCTGTCATAAAGATAAAAGGCGATTTAAAGTTTCCCATAAAGTGCACTTAGACTCTGGATCAAAGGGCTCCCCTAGGACCACTGTTGGAAACCTCAGTTCTTGGGGTGAGGCCTCCTGAGCCGGGCAAGTCGACACAGACTCCCTGTGCACTTGGGCAGACGCAAGGGGTCCTGTGCCCAGGCCCTCATGTGCCACTCTGTTGGCAGCCTCAGCCCATCGCATGACCGTGAGAAGGGCAGGTAAACAGGGGAAAGGCTCTGGAAACCAGCACCCCGGCAGCAGGGCTCAAAGTGGAGGGGGCTGGCCCTACGTGGGGTACACAGCAGCCCTTGAGAGCCCCCAAACCTGCAACTGTGTGGAGCCAGAGGGCATGTACTGGGCAGTAGGAGATGAACACGGGCAGACTCGGCAAGGGTTGCTCACTGGGCCTCGGGCCCTTGAGACCTGCTGTAGGCTGAATAAAAGCACAAGCACCTCCTCATTTGTGGATTTTATGGGCAAACGGTGTTTTGGGGGCCTTCAAAGCCTGCTTGCTTGGAATCCAACACACCCAACTTAGTGAGGGGTCTCTGAAATCAGTACCTTTCAAGATTTTACCCGTTTCCAATCCTTTTTCCACTTTCTCTTTCTCCTGGAAAATGAGACCAAATTCGACAGGTGGGTGATGGGATTTCACTGTCCAAGTATGAGGTCAAAATCCCAAGCCATAAATGCCAGGCAGCATCCTGATTCCAGATAACTAGGGATTTCCCTCCCCTCCAGAATAGTCCCCACAGGTCCCCAACTGCCCCTTAGCAGAGCTGGAAGAAGGGTATTTTAGAACAATATCCACATGAAGAGGTTCATACTTATAAAAATATATGGTCCTCAAGTCGAGATCCTTAAAGGAACCAGAAATTGGGTTTGTGGCGCTCCCTCTCCATCTCTGGGCCGATGTGTATTCCTGTTTGCCTGCGGAGGGCTGTGGAGCCCTTTTTATTCTTTCATGCCAGGAATTACCATCACAAGAGGCAGGAAGAAAGCTCAGTGGATGGAACACTAGTGTCAGCCCAGTGGCTGGGAGCTGCGGGACCCCAGGCAAGTCTCGTCTCAGATCCACACCTGTCTGAGAGAGGACCAGGCAGAAATAGCCTGCAGGTTGCTCTGGGGCTATTGCAGAATTAAGTGAGATATAGCATGCCAAGCACCTGCTGGAGGCCTGGCGTGGAGATGATATCCAGTGAGGTTAATTGGATGGAAAGATAGGAGAGAAGGAAGAGGAGGGGTGGCCGGGTCCCTGGGTGCTGTAACAGTGTCCCAGATCCTATCGGACCTGCCAGCTGCTGCCTGAAATTCCACCATGAAAGCATCCTCCCTCTAGCCAGAAGCGTTGATCCCAATTAAAATGCTAATTATCTCCAAGGGTTCCACTTGTTAATTTTTTTTTTTTTTTGCCAGTTTGTCATTGACCCCCAGAGTGTGAATGAGGAATCTGAGAGCCGAAAAGTCGAAAAGTCGCTGGTAGAGGACAGAGAGGGTGGCCTGTCCCCTGACAGGCCCCTCTGTGTGACCTTGTCCCCATCATTCCCATGGGGCCATGTGCTTGGCTGCCATGGCTTTGGTCTTGTGCTTTACCGTCCCTGCCCTCCGAGGCCCAGCTCCGATCCTCCTCCTCCTCCTCTTCCTCCTGCTCACTGCCCTTCTCTTCCCTCCCCCTCCTCCTGGATCCTCGGTCTACAGGCCTTAGCCCCAGCATAAGATGAGGTGTCCGTATTATGACAAAAGCCAGCATGCCAGAGTGTTGCACACGCACTCTGGCACGTGCACCAGCCCCTGCTTCCTGCAGGTGTCCCCCAGACAGTGGGAAGAGGGAATGTGGCTCTGGGCGTGTCACAGACCAACTGGCCACCGTGGAACTGTGACATCCATCAGCTGCGCTGAGCCTCAGTTTCCCCTCCAGAGCATAGAGAATTAGCACAAGGAACAGTGGAACATTGCATGTAAAGGTACCAACATTTAATAGGGTCCTTAAGTATTAGCTGCATCTGCTCCCATTTTCCCCATCTTTGGTTGACTTTCTAATACCTCTGCGTTGTTGCCAAAGCATCCCTTTTCCCACTGGATGGATGGGTACGTTGAGGCCTTTGGTGGTATTCAGACTTGTGCAAGCTCGAGCGGCAATGAAAACATCCTGATGCCCCAGCCAACCCCTCTCCAGCCGCTGCCCCAGATCTCAGCTGCTGCCCCTCGGGAGGAGCCGTCTGGGCCCAATCAGCCAGCTGGGGGAGGGCAGTGGGTATATCAAGAAAGGAGAAGAAACTGAAAATGTACAAATCAACGGCCCCAGAGAGCAAGCTCTTCTGTGGGAATTAATTAAAACCGCAGCTTTCATTTCATCTCTCTAACAAGCTTCTCCACGTCCCGTGGTTTTGCTGGAGTGGAGTTAATCTTGGTTTCTCTCTGCATGTCAGCTGTTGACACGGAGGCCCCCGAGGAAGTGGGCAGCTGTCGTCTCCAAGGGAGAATGGAATGGGATGAAGTCAGCGCTGGCAGGGTTGGTGCTTTTTTTTTTTCACAAGGGGGAAACTGAGGCTGGAAGGGACTGGCTGGAGGCCACCAGGCAAAGAACACCCCATGCAGACTCACCAGGACTTGGCTCAGGCAGGTGCAGGCAGGCCAGGAGGGAGGAGCAGGATACACGAGCCCTGAGCCCTTTTCCATGGTCTTCCTGCACCTCTTCCCATGACGCTGGGCTCTGGGGGGTGGGAAGCCGAGCGTGGGGCTCCCACTCCAGCAGGGGTCCGGGAGACTTCTCTGGAGCAGGTGCTGCTCCTTGCCAAGTTTCACTTGTTAGCTACAGATTTTCAGCGGGGCACTAGCAGCATGGCAGGCTAGCTCCCTCTTTATTGGGGGGACTGTCCCGTGCACTGTAGCATGTTTAGGAGCTTCTTACCACTGTCCTCTAGATACACCGCCTCCCCACCCTGCTCCCACCAGTCCTGACAAGCTAAAAACCTCTCCAGACATTGCTAAATGTTTCCTGCGGTGCAAACCTCACCTTCCACTGAGCATCCCTAGGGGAAGTGAGGAGTTGTGTCCCAGTTGGAGAGAATCCTGTGGTGACACGCACGCGAAGGTTTGACATATTTTGGGGGAACCCTTAGTGAGGTACACCAGGGTATGGGGGATGGTAGTGAGGAGAATGGAACGTGGGCCAGGAGAGGGGAAAGGTACAAAGGCATTCGCAGCTATCCAGGCTCAGACTGACTCTGCCCAGTGGGTCCACTAGATTCCCTCCACAATCAAAACACCCTTTAGAAAAGTCACCTGCGCCAGGTGGCTGAAGACAGCAGATGGTCTTAAGCCTGCACCAAGTATCAGCCAATGGAGACGTTAACTGATGCATGCCTGAGCGCATGTCCGACAGTATCCTTTTTCTGAGGGACCAGTTTTTCCACAATGTTTCCAGCTTGAGTCATGGTATAGAGTGGGCTGCCCCTTGTTCGTCTGTACCTAATTCCCAAGCCAAATACACTTGACTATTTTGGTCTAGATCACACTTGATCATCACAAACAACCGCCAAATCCCTCGCCTCTCCTATTTACGGATGGAAGCAGCTGCTGTATTTGCATGGCTCCTTAATATAAACATGGCTCTGATTTCCTAACTTTCTTTGGGGAATTCCTCCTAGGCGCCTATGTTTATTTATGAAGCTAGTTTGGAAATAGAGCAGGCACTGCTGTCATTTCAGGGGGTTTAGTTGAGGTCAGCTAGGGAGTGCTGGGACTACCTGCGTGAAGGAGGGGTGAGAGGTCACATACGCCAGGCCCCTACGCCAGGGTCTCCTGGAGACATCAGGCCTGTCCACACCTCCAGACAAGGGCCAGTCGTCCATTTCCAAGTTCCCTGTGTTATCTAATGTCTTGTCTTTTGTTTGCTTCATTTTGCTTTGGCTGCTAGGAAGCTCAGAGGTAAATCAGGTCTTACCCCAGGCTCCTAAAGACTTCTTTCCCCAATCCTCTAAATGGCTTGGGAAACCTCTTGGAGGTTTTGTCTTGGGCTGGTTTATATATGTTTTAATATTATAAACTGCCTTCAATACATTCAGAATGTAGACAGGGTATACGTTGCGAACAAATCAGCCTCTAAGGTGCCACATATTTCCTCCCACCTCGGTTAAAGTTCAGGCATCATGGGTCTCTTTTGCTAAAGGATCCATTCTATATCAGAGAGCTGCTAAACAACACTTAGTGATGTGGAAACTTGGAGAATTTGAGCTGAAACAGACTACAGGCCTCAGGAAAGGAAGGAAGTAACATTATTAACTACTCAAAGTCCTGTGCTTGTATTCACAACCCACAGATGGGGACAGCACGGTGTGGAAAAAAGGGAAAGTCCTTCTGAAGCCACAAGTAGAGCCCTTGTCTTCTAGCAGCTCCAGCGAGAGACCTTCTCAAGCTGGAGTCTTAGTCTAAAGAAGCCTCCTTCCTGCTGGTGCTGAGGATAGCTTGTGGCCAGCCCGTGTCACAGTGGTCCTGGGTGGCCGTGGGACAGAGCAGGCTGGCAGAGAATAGGCCTGGGCATTTAAGCCAACAGGAGAGAGCAGCAGCTTTTCTAAAGGCCAGGTAGGGTCAAGGGTCAAGCCCACAGAGGGCAGCCATGGCTTCTCAGGTTGGGACATTTGGTCTACCTTCTGTTTGCTGCTTGGATTGCTCCTGCAGTCTGTATCCTCACTCACAGCATCTGGGTCCGGAGGTCAGAGGTGTGGGGAGGAAGAATCGGAATAGTGTTTAATTTTAGAACAGAATGGCTCCTGGTCCCTCAGCTGTCTTCGGGGACCCTGCAGATCCCACAGGTTGTGGCCAGAGCCATTCATGGACAGGTGAATTGTCCCCTGGCTGACACAGCCAGGCGCCACCTCTCTCAGTGTAATGCCTGGCCTGCCTGAAGAAACGTGAGTGGGCTGCTGAGGACTGTGGCCAGGAAGATCTCAAAATAAAGCTGCCAGGAAAACGAAGCTGCTTTCCATCCTGGACAGCTTCTCTGTGAGCGATGGAGCTTGAATTGGGCTCGGGCAGGAGAGGCGCGGGGCCCTCTCTGGTGGTTCTACAGAGTGCCTTGATATAAATACTCCCACCACAGTCAGTTCTGAGGCAGCAGTGTGGGGACACTGGTGCAGAATGGTGCAGAAACGTGACCGGTCTTCCTGCGGGCAGGTCTGGGCCGGCCCAGCTGGTCCAGGAGAGACATGTCATTCTCTCTTAGTCGCTGTCCTAATTCTAACTGCCCCTGGTCTGCTGGGCCTTGACTGTGTTGCCTGTATGCCAGGGCTAAGAACAGCCGCCCGCATAGGCCTACAGGGTCCTGGGATGAAACCAGGTGAAAGGGCTTTCCTACTTTTTTGAAGAATTCTTTGAAAGAAAGAGCTATAATTTATCACAATTCTTCTGAGACAAAATAAAGAAAATGCATCATGAGCAGGCCTTGGGAAACCCCAAGCATGTGGCCTGGGAAAGCCCAGGTCTCAATTTCCCGACCTGTGAAATGGGAGTCCCATTTTGTACCCAGCAACCTCCCAGGGGTGTTGTGAAAACCAGGGGGATTTAAAAAGTACACGTTTTCAAGAGTTCACACATGGGAGAAGGGAATAGTCATGTTACTATGACAGAATCAACAGCAAAAAGCACCAGTCCAGCCATCAAAGGGACAATTTCTGCCCCAGAAAACGAATCCCTAATTATTCCTTTCAGTTCTAAAGAGACAGGGGCCCAGGAGAAAAACCATGGCTCATCCTTCATGTGACTAGTTAAGCCTGAACCAGGAAGGGCGACAACTGTACATATACAGGCCGGAATTTGAATATCTAATTTGATGGAGCACATAAATTGGCAGTTATTCAAATGAGCACATTTGCATATATAGGGTTTAAGGCTAAATGATAATTCCTTAATATATTTTCCACAGTACAGAGTTAGAACTTTAGATCTTTCTGCTTCTTTTCAAGCGTTTTAGGAAAGGACTGAAAAGGCAGCCAAATGGAGCCCAGATGTCACCCTGGGTTCTGGGATGTGAATGTGGGGTGCGCAGCCTGGGGACACTGGACAGCCTCCCCTGGAGCAGCTGAAGTGGCCTCATGCTCGCTGACCATGGCGTCCCAGGGGGCCTGTGCCACAGCGGGGACACCTTCGTCTCAGCGGGCGGCAAGGGCTCCAGGATGGCTCCCCTAGGTCCCAGCAGACAGGGGCTCTCACCATGAGGCCCCAGCCCGCAGCACTGACCATGAGCTTCCAGTCAAGGGCCAGAGGCCAAGACATGGCCCAAGCTGGGGGAAATTCCATCCGGTCCAGCAGTCATGGAACACTTGCTAAGGATGGCGGGAAGCGCAGAGGACTGGGGCAGCCAGAGCTTCACATTTAACTAGAAGCATGTGAGACTCCAGAGGCAGCCGGGAGGACGGCAAAGCTGCTAACCCAGGAGGGGTGCCTGGATGGAGAACAGGAAGACTGTGGGGAGCCGGCTTGCAGAGGGGCTGTCAGGAGTCCAGAGAGGCAACAGCGCCTGGATCAGGAGGTGTGGGGTGAGGAGGGTGGCACTGTGTAGCAGATGGGGCCACCTGAGTAGGTGTGGAGGGCGGCGAGGTGTGGGAGCAAAAGCTTTCCCCCAGGGCTCAGCCCAGGAAGGGTGGGCTGCAGGCAGACCAGGGCTGGGGACTCCCAGCAAAGAAAGATGGAGCCTGGGTACAGATCAGGATGAAAAAGAGGCAATGGAGCCTTCCTGAGCTCAATTTATGATACAGTTGGTAGGCCTTGAAAAACGATTTCCTGACTGCTTAGGCTGGTTCGTGGTTTCATCAGATCCCCAGACTCCTTTTAGCTCCTTGTTCTACTGGCACCGAAGTGCGGCCCCATCCTCTTGTTAATAAGGTGGCTGCTGAAATGCCAGCTATCATGCCTATTTCCACACAGAAAGATCTCAAGAGGAAAGAAAGAAGAAAACAAGAAAGGAAGGAAAGAAAATCTCCTCTAAGCTGAATCAGCCCCTTTTCTGGGGTTTTCCTCAAGGCCTCTCCCCACAACTTCTGCTTTTAGCCCCTTTGGCCCTCAGTACCTGCAAGACGGGTTGGAATAGACAGCATTTCATTTTAGCACATTGCTACTTGCAGAGTTAAGGAAGAGAGGAATGGATATTAGGTAGGCAACTAGAACTCTTCTTTGCAGAAGGAGTAAATAGGGTAAATTAGCATATTTTTCATTAGATTTTACTTAAGTATTAAAAAAATTATAAACATTAGCAAATGAGGTCAAGTTATTCAGAAAACCATGAGTGTCTCAGGCAGGCATCATTTGGATGCAAGGAGCAGAAAGCTACTTGGCAGCTATGGGTAAAACATGGAATTCACTTGGAGGATCCAGGGACCCTCCCGGCCTGAGGTGGAGGCCAAGTGGGGGCCCAGCCCAAGGGTTTTCTCTTTCGCTGCTCTTCTCCCTTTCTTGGACCTAGAGGGCTTCCGTCTCCAATTCCTCTGACTTTTTCAGTGTGCTTTAGGTTTCCCTCCCCTCTCCTCCTCTTCTCTCCGTGTCTGTTTCTCTATTCCATCTCTCTCTTTGAACCTTGGCTCTCTCTCCACATGTGCATAGCAGAAAATTCTCTCCCTGCCCTGCCAGTGCGAGTCCCAACAGCAAAGGTCTCCAGGACCCACCTCCGGACTCCCTGGGTGTCTTGTTGCTCCTGCGCTGTTATCCAGAGTCAAAACACCTGACCCTGGATATTTTTACAAACAACAAGACATTTGTTGTGCACAGTCCTGGAGGTGGGAAGTCTAAGACCAAGATGCTGGGAGATTTGGTGTCTGATGAGGGCCGGGTGTCTCCTTCTGAGGCAGAGCCTGCAGAGGGGACAAACACTGGGTGTCACATGGCAGAAGGGGCCAAAGGGGGGGAAAAAAAAAAAGGCCTCCAGTGCCTGTACAGGTACTGATCCACCCGCCAAGGTGGGGATCTTCATGACCGAGCACATCCTAACAGCCCCACCTGTTCATGCTATCACAGTGGCAATTACATTTCACCACAGGAATTTGGGGACATTGAAACCCTAGCGCTGGAATAGAATGTAAAGTCTCTCAGTGCAAGTCAGGTGCCCCCCCACCCTGGCTCAGTCAGATGGGGGCTGTGTGGACCATGGCCCATGGGCAGAGGCTGGGCAGGTCCCCAGGGAGCTCAAGGAGCTGTTGGGACCATGGGTCCCCACACGTAGCCGGGGACAGCACCACTCTTCTCATCATCTCTTCTCCAGCAGATTTGTTCCATGCCAGAGCGACTGTGTCATTCCACACCAGGCAACTCCAAATGATTCTTGACACTTGTTGCTGCATGTATTGTCTCTCCAAAGGCTGAAAAGGTTAAGTCAGGTAGAACTGTCTTTGGCCTTGGTGGTCCGTAATGTTGGGCCACCGTAAAAGACATGCAAACTTGCACTCTGGGAGGCTGAGGTGGGAGGATTATCGGTTTGAGCCCAGTTTGGGCAACATGGCAAGAACTTGTTTCACAATAAAAATTTCGAAAAGGGCTGGGGATGCAGTTCAGTGCAAAGGCCCAATCTCTAGTACTGTAAGATAGATGACATTTTACAATATGGTTAATTTTTAGTTTATTTTTCCGAACAATCTAGTTTCTTTACAAAATTTCTCAGTACATGTCAATCCCCGATTTTCTTTCAGCTATTTTTTTTTAATGTAGCAGAAAGCTTAGCTCTGTTTACCTACCTATTTTACTGTACCAGAGCCCTGCTAGCAGTTTTGTGACCAATGCCAGCAGGTACCAGGAGACGGGGTCAGCACTGGTACCAGTGGTGCAAAACCTCACAGAGGAAATGGCGTTCACTCCCACATTAGTGACTTGAACACACACACGCATGCACATTAAAGTAGTAATCATACACAGTGCTGGGGATGTTGTGGTACAACATTCATCCAATTGGATTGCCTGGAGGGAAATTTAACACTGCGTTCCAAGGGCCCTGAGGGTACTAGCCCCCTTCAGTACTGGTAATTTATCCTTAGGAAATAACATCTCCACCACCAGCAAAGCAAACAGCTTTAAAAATGTATATTATAAATAAGCTTATTTGTAAAGGAGAGAAGTGGAAACATGTAGTTACGTCATTTCCGGTTTAGGCCAGGCAGGAGGCTCAATTTCCCCTTCACCCCATGGAGCATGTGTGGTCATGGAAGTGGTATTGATTCAATGCCAGCTGCATGCCTGGTGCATCTCCTTTCCTGAACTCAGTGACCCGAGACATGGCCTGGTAGGGTGGCACTGTGCCCTTACAGATGCAGACTTGCTGTCTAAATTACTGGGAGTGGCAGGATTGGTTTCCAGCCCAGTGTTTTTCAAAGAGCTGCAAAGTACTCCATTATTCTTGGAAACTCTGCCCTTGGCATTAAGACATCCCATCTGGGGCTCTGCTCACTTTTGAAAAGAGAGAATATAATATCATTTGATACCTTACCAAAGTGTGCTTTACAAAGGAATAAAAAATCCCAAGTTCAAACATATCAGGTTTTTCCCCTTTCTTTCCCCCCTCCTTTTATTAAGCACCTTTTATTCTCTAAGAAGTTTGGACTCATTAATTACAGCAGTGGTAATTATAACCCACTTCTACTTCTGCAGAGCCCTTCTGAAGAGCTGAGAGCCCTTTAGAAGCAGGAGCTCATTAATCGTCCCAGCAGCCCTGCAGGTAGAAGATGGAGACTGTCCTCGGAGTCTGGGGCTCAGGCTGCCAACATGGGGGCTGTAGGTGCCCTGTGCTGGGGGCCTGGGCTGCCTGGAGCCCACTGTGGGAACAGTCATTTGCCTGAGGCACCAGGCAGGGCTTCCCCTTGGTGCTGTCCTGCCTTGCTAGAGGCTTTCTTAATTGTTACTTGGCATTCCTCGGGAGCATAGTGGGGTCCCCTTCCCTACAGGGAGGCCCTCAGGGGAAGAGAGCCTTTTCCCCAAACTTCTAGGAGAAGCATGCTTCTGGTATACAGCAGGGGATCAGGGAGTAGCGACTGAGGGGCTGCTGGCGTCCCAAGCAGCAGTCCCCAATGAGCTCAGGCAGTAAGTAGTCAGGGGAACCCGTTTTCCAGGGGCCTGGCTTTCACACCCCAGCTCCTCCTTGGGTTATATCCCCCTCTCCACCAGGCCTGCCTGGACAGCAAGCCATGCACATCTTTCTAGCACCCTCTACCATGAGAGTCCCTTCTACCTGTTCTTCATCCCTGAGAAGCCATTTCGGTACTCAGAGCACTCATGACGTGGTGCCTATGAAATGGTCCAGACTGAGAACCAGACTGAGAACTGAGGTACAGACTGATGTGGTCCAGTGGGCCTCCACCTCCCCACATGTCAGTCTCTTGTGTTTTTGATGGTAATGACGCATGGATTATATAGTGTGTCATGGGAACTAGAAAGGAGAGCTCATTGATTATACTTTCTACCCAATGGAGGGCAGAGATGCTACCTGTAATAGAGTTCTCTAGAGGAACAAATCAACCAATATAAAATATATGTTTAATTGCACAAAGAGATTTATTAGATAGGCTTACTAGATCACAGGCAGAAGAGTCCAAATGGGCCATCTGTGGTATCAGAGGTAAAGAATCCAAAATGGTGGTCTGTGTGCTGGAGAACCAGAAGAGCCGGTAGTAGATGAAGGCCAGAGGCCTGGAAGCTCACTGCAGAGTTGTTGGTGTGAGTCTATACTAGAAGGCTAAAGAGTTTGCACTGGAAGACTAAAGAAACTGGAGACCATTGTCCAAAGGCAAAGACAAAAAATTAGCGCTCTTCCCAAAAGGGGAGGGTGGCACACATTTTCTTCTTTGCATTTTTATTCTGTCCAGGCTACTCTAGGGAGATCTTCCCCCTCATTTTGCTGGGCTGAATGCCAGTTATCCACTGACGCACCCAGAACTCCCTAATCTGTTAGGTGATTCTTATTCAAGTCAAATTGACATAGCATAATTAATGATCACAGCACCTAATTCATTGTCGAGGATGGGCTGGTGTCTGAATCTCTTGTTTTAGAAAAGGTTATCAAATTGATTCAAATGTGCAGCTCAGAGATTACAAGCCTAAACCTGACTGTTTAATAAGAGAGGAAATCAGATTCCAGAAAGTAGGGGTGGGATTGCTGTGTTCTAAATCAATGCCATGGATAAGGGTTTTAGCAATGGCAAGGTGCGTAGACCCCAGGGTTGGTGGGGACTTTCTGTGTTGTTCAACCAAGAGTGCATCTGATGTTCATATGCCACCAAAACTTTGATAAGCCCGACCATACATTTTCTTTTTATTTTCTAAATTTTATTCCCATAATGTATGAGTATAGGTTTACTATAAAACAATTACCATAGATAAATCAAAATTCTCTTTGATACTCATCCTCTGCTCCCTCTCTTTAGTTGGGTTTCTGTGTGACCTTGCAGAACTTTTTCTTTATATTCAATTACTTTTCCTTTTATCTTGAAAAGACTTCTCAGATAATGGATGAACTCACTGATTAGGACAGAATCCTATTTGTCACAACCACAACTCTCGCCCATATAGATATACTGTTCGGGAAACATTGCCCAACATCTACAGAGGCCCAGTATTGGGCATGAATCAAAGTCCCCAGAGTTACACACACCTGGTTTGCTATTTTCTCTATCTCCATCAAGAGACTCTGAGAGTCTGTGCCAATTGCTTTACTAAAATTATATCCGTTACATTTATTGTGTTTCCTGCCTATCAGGTAACCTTGTCAAAGAGAGCTTTTATTCTGATATAGACTTATTTTAATTCATTTACTCTTTGAAAAGTGATTATGGCCCTTAATGATCACCATTTCATTATCTAATCACTGATAAATTTTGACTTCATCACTTGTGCTACAATCCCACCCTAGATCTAGATCGGTATTGAGCTCATGAATACACAATATTGGTAGTCAACCTTTCTTGTCTCTATGGTCCTTCCAAGGTCACTGGTCATTGGTATCTTTTCAAGTCTTCTCAGAGCAGACTGGTCTGGGTTTAGAGCAGCTTAGTCATTTAACCGCCCCCCCATCCCAGCTGTTCTACCAGCCCATTGCACTCTGCTTTCCAGCCTGAAACTTTCCTAGCTTGAGAAGAAATCAGAAGTGGAAAACATGTGTGTCTTTATCCCCTGACATCAGTGGGAAGCAGAAGGGGAAGAAGAAGGCTCTGTGGGCCTTGGGAATCAGACAGACCCGTGTTCAAACCCAAGCTCCACACCAGCCAGCTCTATAATCTGGGGCAAGTTGTTGAACCTTGCTAGTCCTTGCTGTATTCTTTCCATAAAATGGGCAGAATTGGCTTAAGATTAGGGATAATACACTTGTTCAGTGAATGATGGTGTTGATTACCATTATCTTTCCAAGAAACTTGAATAACTTCCACTTGGAGCCAAGAAGGACAACTTGTTTTCTAAGTCGCACTATTCAAGGAAGCTATGAAGCATTCCCTGCCCACATCCTCACCAGCTAGTGTTCTCTGCTAATACCTCCATGACCGACGGAGAACAGAGATAGAGTTCTGAGCTCCTATAATAAACACCATGAGGAGAATAGGGTAATTAGGGCCCTTGGGGCAGAATTTCCCCTGAGTCACTCTGGCAGCTGCTCTCCTGACCCCTGGACGTTGGGTGCTGCGGCTGTCCTGCGAGCCTTGCCGAACCTCATCCTCTTTCTGTCCCCCAGGGTGAAGACCCTCGCCACAGTACGCCCCTACACTCTTCTCATTTGTGGGCTTGGTGATATCTTTGGTCTCACTACTTAGCCAAGCTCATTTATAAATGAAGGAACTAAGGCTAAGAGAGGGTGTGTAACCTGATGAAAGTCCTGCAAACATTTGCCTGTGGAGCTGGAGCCAGGACTCAGGAATTCTGAGGCACTATCTTCCATGGGCGCCTCTTCTGGTCCAATCTCCTTGCAGCTGACAGGGGGGTCTTCAGCCTAAAGTTTAGGTGCAGAATGATATTGATTACTACTCTCTGTTTCTCCTTCACGCCCAGTGGTATGCTAGCAGGTGCTGGCCTAGGTGACAAAAGTCCTCCTTCTTCTGGGTGACCTTAGGAAGGTTGCTGTCCCTCTATGGGCCTCTGCACAGATCATGTAGAGGTTGGAACACCTGCTGTCTACAGCCGCTGTCCACCCTCAATGTCACTTTGCACCTTTGATAGTCTCCACCCTCACGGTAGGGCAATCCGGTGCCCACTCCAGCTGCAGAGAGAGGTGCTCCCCTCCACTCCTGTCTGCAGCCTTCAAGGCCCAGTCCTGGAGCTTGAGGGTTGTAGAGCAGATGTGGCCCCTGCATGCAATGACTTGTGTGCCATGCCTGCGCCACAGCACCTACCCATGCCTCCTCCTGTACAGAGCTTAGGTGGGAAGACTGTGGGCCTGCTGGGGCCTCCTGAATACATGCCTCCTCCCCAGGTCCCGCAAACCCACCCAGGCTTCTCCTGGAGGGCTTCAAAGCCACTCTAGAAATGGAGTATCCCTTGGCATGGCCAGCATGAGGCGTTGGCTGTTAAGAGTAGATGCTGGAGGCTGTCCCCACGTGTACCCCCACCACCTGCCACCTTCTTGGACCAGCATTAGGAAAAGACCCGAGGCAGCTCCTCCTTGGGCCCCAGGGACTCCTCTCAGGCAGCCGCGTCTAGGCCATGTGTCCCGCGCTCCGCCGGGGCCACGCCTGCAGGATGATGATAAGGGAACTGGCTTCTCCAGCCACACCGGAGGCTCAGTCCAAAGATCCAGACTATTTAGCTGTGTTTACCCGCAATAATCAGTGTCTCAAAGACATGTCGCTGGGCCACTCTTGCCACATTGGTTATGCCGCCTCATATTTTTGGCCCCCGGGGACAAACAGTTCTGATTGATATTTCACAACACAGGGTTTTTTTCCGTATTCCTTTTTTTTTTTTTTTTGCACCGTTGCTTTTCTCTCTTTTTAATTTTTTTCCCCTTCCCCTGAGCCCCTGAGAGTCTGATAGAGAGACATGGAATATTTTACCGTCTCTCGTGTCTGCCTGCTTCAGTAATCAGCGGACTCAATCACACTTGCAGTGTTTTTATGAATTAATAACAGGCACTTTGGAGGGCTAGCGGGGGAGGCAGGAAATGCAATCTACGGCCGCTTAATGAGCGCCGTGGGGAGCAGCTACCTCTCCGCCTCCAGCCCTGCCGCGCCTTGCTCTAAATCATGGTTTCTGAGACTACCCACTTCCAGACCAGCCTCGACAGCTTGCGTGGGGCTCTGGAGCGCCCCTCTGTCCCTGCCAGACCCTCCCAGGAACCAGGATCTGGGAGAGGCAGCTGCTGTACAGCTCCATTTTACTTTGGAAAAAGAGAGAGGGACCCAGGCTCAGCTTCACAAAGGGCCCTGCTCTTTCGTGCATTTGACGTCTGTTGCTCCATGACAAATGGGGCGAGAAGGAGTAAGAGGAGAGTCGGGAAGGGCCATGGGTGACCTGAGCCACCCCACAGAGAGCTGCACAATCCTGCAGAAGGACCTGCCTGGGGGTCTTACCCCTGGGGGGGGTCTAGAGGTATGTTTTAGGGGCACCCTGTGGTCCCTGGAGATTCATGCCTCTTGGTATTCCAGCAGCTGAGGCCACATGTTGTGAGGCACTGTGCTTTTCCCAGAAGTCCCCACTCCTTCATGGTCTGACGCGTGATTCTACTGGGCCGGGCCGATGCCCAGGTCATACCACGATAAGCTCAGGCCTTGAGCTACAGAATCCCAAGTCCTGTTCACCAAGCCTGACCCAGGCTGCTGGCCATAACTGTGGAGGACAGGGCAAGGTCAAATGCCCACATAGAATGTTTCTTCTCTGTCCAAATGTTGGACACCCAAGTTCTGGTCCACCCGTCACACTCAGAGCAACGCTGGTCCAACCTTACCACCATAGTCTTTCTTTGCAGAGGAAATACACTCACCAAGCTAGCCAAGGGCCAACTAGTCTCATTCATACATTGTGACTCTTCCTGGTTTCAGTCTTACATGGTAATTTCTAGGACCTGGGAAAACCTGCGCTTGGGAAGTTTGGGGTTTGAAGCTAACCTGCTGTGAGACCTTAGAAAGCCATCTCTTCCAGGGGCAGCTGGTGCAAGGAGTGGGGATGCCATCAAGTCTCTGTTCACACTTCCTACAAGGCTCTGTGCCAGGCTGTGAGATGTAGTCTGCCTCCCTGAAATGCCAAGGGTTTCAGAAGAGTAAACACTGACCCTTTGCTGATAGGGTGAGTCCTCTGTCCCCAGGAACCAGCCACGGGGAGGAAACAAAGATGATGCTGATGTTGGAAAGCAGGCAGGAGAAAGAGGGAGAGAGACGGGAAAGAAGAGAGAGACAGATTGACAGGTAGATGGATAGACAGACAGATGGACGGGTAGACAGATGGCTGGGAAAACAGATAGATAGACAGATGGATGGATAGGCAGAGAGGCAGACACAGAGGCAAGTGGAGAGTTGGAGGCCGGGGTCCATGACTGGCCAGGGGAAAGCGCAATGGGGCAGAGGTAGGGTTGGGTCTGGGCTGGAGCCCGCAGGCCCGGCAGCCCCACTGGCAGGCGTCTTCCAGTCCCTCGGAGCACAGCGCAGTCCCCAGGACCGCAGGGAACTACACACGCACATTTCGAAAACAGCATCCCTGTGTCCTAGTCACCCTGTTGTCACAGGGAGACTGCTTTTCACCACAGTTCCTCCAGACTGTCACAGGCTGCAGGGTGTAGTCTTGGACCAATGCCCTGTTTCACAGGAGAGTTGGGCTTCCTGTTAGTTTTCACTCTGCTCTGCCAAATATGGTGCCCACACTAGCACCCTGGGTAAGGTCTGTGGGCCTCACAAGAAGTGCAGATTCTCAGGCCCCTTTTGGCCCCCTGAATAGGAATCTGCATTTCGATTCCATCTCTAGGTCCTGGGTGGGCACACTCACGCAGTGCACACTTGCACTGCACTACACCCTCTAGGGATGTTAGCCTGTCTTTTCACTGGTCACCTTTCCTCAGCTGCTGCTAGCCCGGACTCACAAGGCCCAGAGCAAACAGCTGAACATTTTCCTCTCTCCAGCACATTTTAGTGAAAATGTAAAGATCTAAAACCCTTTACGTTCAGGGCATACGTTTTTAATGATGAAACGCCTGGCCTGTTGTTAGGCCTTGGTAAAGCTATTTCAAAATAGGGGAGGAAGACTTCTTGACATTGCTCAAGTGTGTCCTGTTCCAATAACCCTAATTTGTACAGCCTCTTAATTCTATGGTGTGTGTTTATTCCTTCTCATGCAGTGCTGGGCGCCTAAGGGGGAGGACGCAAGGCCTTGACAGCAACCAAAAAGGCCTTAGCACCTTTTCCAATTGGATTGATCTAAGGGTTTCCAGTGCAAAACCTCAGTTCTGCAAAACACGGAAGTTTTTTTTTTCTAGCAGCACATTGAAGTAAGCTTTTCTCAAATTGAATTTAAGGTGGTTTCCCTTCTCTGCTCTTCTTCACATCACAACTTACCTTTCCCACGTCCCGCTTCCTTGGAGCCTTCCAGATGATTCGGAACTAATCTGTTAAACCACTTTGCATTTAGAAGGATTTAAGCAATATTAGAATACCATCTTACTCCTCCCTGAGAAAGATATGCCTTTCTGTGCTCCTCACAGCCATAATCCCGCATTTCACAACATGAATGTGTGCAGAAGGCTGAGTTGGAAAGGGCGATGTGAAAACGTGTTCCCTGGTCACTGGGTTTGGGAAATCCTCCAAACTGTGTCACCCCTTGGCTCATTAGCCTAGAAAAGGCTCTGACAAGTCTCGCAGGACAGTGCTTTACTTTTGTTTAAATCAGTGTTACTGAACTTCTGTGGGCGGAGAGCCATGTACACTTTTATGCGTCCCAGGAATGTAGGCTCCACCTAATACACCTTAGGGAAATTTCGTCAACACTCCAGGGGGCTGACGAGGTCTGGAGGATTTCAGGGCTGCAGTGGGTGAGGCTGTGCTTCCTCTGTCCCTCAAGCCCAGTCACTTGGCCCCATGGCATTCCTAGACCTCTCCTCAGGCTGTGGGGTGATGGGGAGGCTCTGGGACCAGGCCGTTTTTGTAGAGCACCCTAATATCTATCATCCAGGACTCTACAGGGACTCAGGGACAGCTGGCCTCTTGGTCACCAGACTGTAGAGAATAAACCCAGCCTTTCCGCAGAGTAGCTCCTACAGCTGTGGCAGCTCCAGGTGACATCTCTGCCCACCCTTCCACCTGCCATCTCTCCTACCTGGGCCTTATCTTGGAGCTATAGCATTGCCCAGAATCTCACATTTTGGCAATAATGCCCTGGATCGTGCCTGGTCCTTAGGTTAGGGGAGGGGTTGCCAGGCTGTGGTGGGGGGAAGTCAGTGTGCCTTGCTCTGCCATCTCCCCTACCCTACAGCCCTCCCTGCCTGTCCCCAGAGCCACACCTGCCAGCAATCTGCTCTGCTGCATGCGATACCTTTGCTCTGCGTGACAGCCCGGCTGTGAAAAGCCCGGGGGAGCTGTTTTGTCGCATCCGTATATACCTTGTATGCAGTCAAATGGAGGCAGTGTTTGTGTCTCAGTTCTGTCTTGAAAAGGAAAAAAACATACAGCGGAGCTAGAAGTGTGTGCACTTTGAACAGCTTCCCTCGTGCCTCGTGTGTGTGACTGCATGTGAAATCATCCCATGGGCTTAGTGTTCTGAGACAGGATGGTGGACAACACGGCCAAGGGCATCACACCTACTTTTCTGTACTGAGCATCTACACTGGGCATTTAAGTGCAACACCTCCATCCAGAGAAAGAAGAAAAAAGCACATACACAAATCTCCAACCTGATTGCCTCTGGGGAAAGGGGGCTCCTGCTGCTGTGACATGTTTTGTAGCACGTGCATCAGCTCTCCACGAAGCCCAGTGTGCCCTTTTCTGGAGGAAACCATCCCAGGGAAGTCTCCGTTCAGACCAGTCCCTTGCTCTGCCCTGGGAATCTTTTCCAGGCTCAAGGCTAACCTCACCCGGAGAGCAGACTGAGGCTGGAAGGTTTTGTTCATGGGCACAAGGCTCGGAGTGGAGCTCCATGGTCCAGTGCTCTCCTAGCATGTGCAAGGGCCTGGGTTCCATCCCCAGACCGGCAGGAAAATAAAATTGCATGAATTGGCACAGCAGAAGAAGATACTCATGTTCTCACCAGGGCTTAAGGTGGGTGGTTGGGGATGTAGTAGTTGTAGAAGATGGTGGTGGAGTGGGGTGCAAAAATGGGAGATGAAGGGGGTGTGACAGTGGCACGGCCCTGGGAGATCCAAGGGGAAGCCCATGGGGACCGAAAAAATCTTTCATGTGCTGAGAAGGGAGAAGGTTCTAGATGAGGCATGCGGGCTGTGGCCACCACAAGGGACCAAGGTGCAGTTGTGACCCATGGGTGCAACGCAGATGACTCATCGGCAGCACGAACGTGAGTCCTGAGCCGAGTCCAGTGATGCCCAAGTGGCCACCGTTGTTTGCACGAAGTGCCCTCAGCTGCCATCTTGGATTCTGCCTGGAGGGCGGCAGAAGTCCTTCCTCAGCCCGTGTCTCTTCTCGGTCTCCGTCTGAAGTGGGAGGGTAAACATGCAAGAAAAGTCAACTTTTATAATTTATATTTGTAAAGTTTAGAAACTATCAGAAAAGAGGGGGAAAACACAAGATGTAACCTACCTATAATCTGGCTTCCCAAGGACAAACTCTGTCAGTGTTTATGTATTTCCTTTGGATCCTTGAGAAAGTTTGCTACAGGAGCATTGAGGAGCAACACCAATGCACAGGAGGAGACAGGAGGAAAACCCTGAAGAGGAATCCCAGACCTTGGGACGGAGGGAAGGAAGGGCTGCAGCCAGGCAGGCCAATGCCACTGCCACTGCCACCTGTTTTCCCAGGGAGCCTTCTGGAGAAACAGAGCGGGAGGGGGAGAGACAGCAAGCTTCTTAGAGGGTTGAAGCAAGAGTTAGGTTTTCAGGGATGGGTGGGGTCCTGAGTGGGGGACAAATATGGGACAAGTCCCTGAGGACTTGTCTGGTGTGCAGAGCTGGCACCTGGCAGGGGACCTGGGTCCCAGCTACCTGACAATCCAGAAACCAACAGCCCAGGAATCCTTCAGCCTTGCACCAAAGGCCTGCCAGCCTGTCTCTCTCTGGCCCTTGCTGCCCGGTCCTCCTCTGGCTGCCACTCTGCAGGCACCCATGCAGGTCACCCAGTCTTTTGTCTCCAAGATTTCCCAGGGTGGCGTCCTCTTATTGAAGAATCTGTCACCTTCAGCACCTGGTGCCTGACCATTTTGTGGCCCTAGAGAGGAGACTGGCCACAGTGGGGCTGGCTGTGTTCCAAGGAATGAGGTCAGGGACCTGCCCCACCTAAGGCCACCCGCCTCACACTGCCACCTTTTAAGCACTGGAGGGTAAGAATTGCACACACCTCATCCCACCTGATTCCAGCCTGCACTCTGCATCCTCTGTGTTAAGCCCCTGGGATCGACCGTTCCCCACCGGAGTGTGCCTGAATGTGTCCCAATTTGCTGGGCTTCAAGACCGGGGGACACAAGGAGGATCAAGACTAGGCTGAACTCATGATAGGGAAAGCAGGGGTGACCCAGCCCAGGCCCAGAGCTTGCATTGAACAGATTTGCTCCTGTGTCCCACCGGAAGCACACAACAACCTGTTCTTGTCTCTGTATTACCTACAGTGGCTTTCCAGGCTCTGGAAGGGGCAGTGACGTAGCCAGGCTCACGAAGCCTGAGGAGCCAAGCTCACAGTCAGTTGTCACCAACTCCAGATTTCAGGTTCCTTCCAGATCTCTGCATGGTGGGAGCCTGAAGGCCTCGTGGGAGCCTGAGGCTGGGACAGGCCCCACCCTGCCTGTTCCCATCTGTGTCACCAGCATGGCCACCCCAAAGCGTTCCCGAGGAGCTAAGCCTCCCCTAAACTTGCCATCCACGCAAGGCTCTGTGTAAGCCTCTGGGCAGAGGAGACACTGTCCCTTATGAAAGCCGAGACAGGGAAGGAAACAAGACTTCCGGCTGATGATAGCCCTCTGCGGGGGCCCTGGGAGAGGGAGGGCCGGTCGCGTCCTCCTGTCCCAAGGGGAAGTCTGAGGCTCTGGAGGCCTGGCTCCAACTTGGCCTCGGTATGCCAGTGCCCGCCACTCATCACTCAGTCCTTCCACCCTCCATCCAGGCCCCCCTTCCTCCTCTGGCTCCTGAGACATTCTTCAACACCCTTTTAAAAATTAAGGGTGCGGTGAAGGTGGGGGTAGCTTCTGAAACAGATAAGAGGTAATTGCCTGCCTTTGACTCCTCTTGATGTGAAAATAGGATCGAAATGACTCACTCTGGTTGAAAGGTTAGTTGAAGGTTATTACAGGAAAATTGTTATTCATACATTTTTTTCTGTGCGGCCCTGGATAGCCTAAAAGATTAAATTCACAGAGTGCATAATGACCCACAGGGCGGACAATGGTTGGGCCTTCCCCGGGGAGGAGAGATAACAGCATAGAGACTGCTCTGAATAATTCATGCTCCGGCCCTGCGGCCCCAGATTACATGAGGGTTTTCATTAGGAGGAGAGCAGAGAGTGGGCTTGGAGCACCGCTGTTTCTCACTGTCCTGGGCAGCTCCGGCTGGGTTTACTGTGGCTTCGATCTGCAGCTGCCCCGCATCTCAGGGGCGGCGCGGGATGCACGTGGGATGGGAGAGCGTTGTCTGTCACAGGCAGGCAGGGGACAGACACCCCATTCCTGAGTGGGCGCAGGCTCTCTGAGTTCATCTTGGGCCTTGCTGACCTGGGAGAAGAGGCCAAGAAGAGTTCATCTTGTGAGCTGTGGATGCATTGAGAGATCTATTAGAAAATGAAGAGAGGTTATGGAAAATGGTTTTGTCGGGTGATCATGGTTGTCTTTCTTCCACCTGTTCCACCTACTGAGGTCCAGCTGGTAGCTTTTCCACCCTCTTCTGAGGATGCCAGGGTGACCCACCATCCTCCGTGGTCCACTGTGGTCAGTATGGGACAGTAGTGGCTGCCAGATGGGCAGAAGGGACTGTTGACACACTAGCAGATTACATGAAGGTTTTCCTCAAAAGACTTCCCAGCAGCGGAAAGCCGGAGACACCAGCGTGGACTCGGGGGGGGGGGGTCCCTTAAACCCTAGCCAGTGACCCCAGGCCCTTGACATGTCTGCCTTCCTCTGTGCCATAGATGGAAAGTGGCACCGACTCCTCAGAAGCTCAGGGTAGGAAGGGCTGGCGCAGGCCTGGCACTTGTTGTGCAGGAGCTGGGGGCAGGTGGGGCTAGGCAGGCTGTGGAGTGCCTAGAGCTCAGGCCTCTGACTGAGGTTGCCTTTGCTCTTTCATTTGTTCATTCTCCCACCCTTTCCGAGATCTCCCTCCATGTCTGTGCTCAAGTGGGCACCAGCTGCAGAGAGCCTGCTCCTTTGTGGGCTTGTCCCCTAGATGGGGCACTCACTCAAGGCCACCAAGACTCAATCTCGGGCCTCCTGCCACCCTACCTTGGGTTTTTTGCTTTTGTTGTGTGCTCCAACCCCAGCCTTGTCTCAACGGTGACATTTTGGTCACATTTTACTTGATGGGTGGAAGAGACCGTTCCTTCCATCTAAACAGAGGCTCACTGCTTCCCCTTGGTTTGTGAGAGTGTGTCCTAAGTGGTTAGAGTCTCCCTTTGTGTCTGTGATCACTTGTTATAGTATGTACCTGGCAGTCAGGATACCTGAGGTCTAAGGCCCCAGCAGCTGGGGTCTAAGGCCCTGATTAAATCCGAGTCAAGCAGTTCGTATAGTCCTCTTGCTTGTGCCCTGAGTCTATGATTGTCCTTTTGTCCTCCTTCCCTCCACTACTATGGAGCGAGCAGCAGTGGGATGCCTGCTGTCCCCTCCAAGGACCCAGAAACAGGCAGCCATGTATACTGGGTAGGAAAGATAGAGTACAGGGGGCTGGAGCAGCCTGGAGTGAGGGGTGCCTGTGACAGTAAACTGTTCACAGCCAGATCCTCATAGCCAAATTGAGTTTTTATTCTGGCCTTGCTGAGGTCAAGATATAAGTAAGCTTTGCTTTGAGTTGAGTAAGAGACACCCTACTGATTGGCTTAGCATAGTTCTTGATTGGACTGAATGGATTTACTGAAAATGGAATATCCACCCTGCCTGTGAGTGGCACCAACCAAAAGGCTTCTAAACCGAATGGAATTAAAAAAGGAAAGAAGCAAGTTTCACTTGTGTTTCTTTGGAAGAGCTCTAGTCTTCACCTTTGCCTCAGACATCTGTCTCTTGGCCTCTAGTGCAGACCCTTCGGCCTACTGATATGGACTCACACAGGACTCTAAAGTGAGCTCCAAGCCTTTGACTTTTGATGGGATCTTCTGGCTCTCTACTGTGCAGACAGCTCTTTTGTACTCTTCCATGCCTGACTCTGTGGGCGGCCATTGTAAGCCTACCTTGTAAACCTATCACAGGTAACTCACAGAGTTATGACTTCTACAGTACCCCAACTAGAAAATTCCTCCAAAACTGATCTAAGAGCTGTAGAGGAGTCCAGCCCACCTAAACGTTTTAAGCCAACAGGTGATGAAGATTGTCCGGCTGGCTCTCTTCACAGAAAAGGAAGGGCAAGATGTTAGAGAACCATGAAAATCTCTCTCTTGGGGAGTAAAGAAAAGGGCCCCACTGTCCAGGGCATGCTGCAAACACCAAATCATGACTTCCACTCTTGAGCTTCTTTCAAATAACTCAACATGACCAGGACTACTAAATGTTCCTGTTGCTAAGCATCTCCTAATATTTCCTTTAGTTAAAAAATAATTTTATAGAAATTGAGACTACAGTGGTGGTTACCAGAGGCTGAGGAGAGAAGGGGGAGTGGGACAGAGAAAAGGTGATCAACAGGTACTAAATTACAATCAGATAGAGGCAAGGACTGGAGATTTAGCTCAGTGGTTAGAGTGCTTGCCTTGCAAGCACAAGACCCTGAGTTTGATCCCCAGCACCAAAAAAAAAAAAAACACCTCAATGTACAGGCAAGAAGTTCTGGGGTGTTATCACAGTCAGGGTGGTGACACATGGCAAAAATGTACTGGATGTTGGCAAAAGCTAGATGGAAAAATTTAGAATGTTTTTACCGTAAGGGAATGATAAATATTTGAAGAAACAAATATGTTTAACTTCATGTAAGCATTGCACAATGTGTTTTGAAACATCACATAGTACCTCATTCATATGTACAATTTATGTACATTAAAAAAGAAATTTATTATAAAAAGAAAAGAAAGGGCTGGGGATTTAGCTCAGTGGTTAAAGTACCTGCCTTGCAAGCACAAGGGCCGGAGTTTGATCCCCAGCACCAAAAATAAATAAATAAATAAATAAATAAATAAATAAATAAAATAAATAAATAAAAAGAAAAGAAAGACATCTCTCACTCTTCACACGGAAGAAAAAAAAAAGATCAAGTGTGCAGAAAGCAAGAAGGTATCCATCTGCGTATCAGAGTGAGGGCCTCCCTGGAAACCAAATTAGTCAGTACATCGGTCTGGGACTTGCCAGTCTCCAGAACTGTGAGAAATAAATCTCTATTCTTTAAACAAACAAGCAAATAAGTTACTCTTTGCAGCGTAACCCTTTTGGATATCTTCCCTGCTTATAATATAATGAATAACGCATGGGCCTTACCCCCATACACAGCCATTGTGTTCAAAATTACTTACCCAGAGTAAGCTACAACCTTCTATTTTATTTATTTAATTATATTTTCAGAGGAAATTCCAATTCTAATAACTTCTCCACGGCTAATTAGGTGATGACCCACAAATCATCAGGCCCTCCAGCTTCTGTCGTGATTTTTGGTGATGAGGTTTGTTTTAGTTATTTTTCTCTCGTTGTTGGAACAGAATACTTGACACCCAAAGTTAGGGGAAGAAAGGTTTATTAGCTCACAGTCTGCAGAGGTTTCAGTCTATAGTCTGCTGGGTCCGAGGCAGGGCAGCATGGCAGAGGCAGGGCGGGCCCGGCAGCCAACCGAGGGGGCGACGGGCAA